>CM040126.1:87671024-87887660 GCA_022559845.1 Amorphophallus konjac | reverse complement strand
GTATTTTAACATCCACTTTTGTATATAGCCAATATGGAATTTCAAGGATAAAGCTTGTAGACATGTAGGATAGACTTTGAAAGAATAGAGTCCAAAAATATGACACTTGACTTAGTTAGGGCGATAATAACGGTACAATCACGATTATCGATAAAACTAGGTGGAATTGGTTCCCTAACTTGGGTACCATGACAAACAAGTATGGACATTCTTTATATAGAATTGAGGTCCACAAGAACATCAAGTTTAATATAGAATTGGGGTCTACAAGAACATCATAACAATGTTGTTATAGAATTGGGGTTTACAAGAACATCATAACAATGTCATGCTTACCCCGTTCATTAAGATAATTCCTCCTATCATACACATGGCATGACATGAGGGACGGTATACCATGTTTCTATAGAGTGACATGGCAAAGATTATGTAATGGGTTTTTATGGTACAACCAGCTCAGTCGGCCTTGAGGGAATCCAAGGCTCGAGGAGTCTTACGGAGGTCTCTATGACTAACTCGCTAGTCCAAAGGAACGGAGTGTCCAATGGAGAGCTTGTATGTCAATGAGAGTTAAGGGGGTAACGTTAAAACATCATGAAACGTGGGACTATATTCACGGACTGGAATATAGTGCCGATATATATAGACATGTATATATATACATATGAAACCGTCGGTTAACAGTAACAGTGTAAAATAGTGTCACAGGAAAATAGCGACTTAATCTAAGTCATTACTTATCAAATTAACGTCTTCTATAGGGGCGTTTATTTACAAATTTGACGACTTGTACATCAGTCGTCCCTTCAATATTTCTATTCTGCAGAAAATCAATATTCTGAATTTTAACAAAAACGCGCCCTGGACAGGGGCGTTACTTTTCAATTAGCGCCCTGATCTGGGGCGTCAGTTCAGTAGGAGACGACCTAGACAAGGTCGTGAATTCAAGAATTTACCAATTTTCAGATAATAAAATTTCAGGAAAAAGGGTACATGATCATGACAGGAAAAATAGCAGGATTTCACAGGTATACTCATGCAATATATTAGATTCATTGTTACATAGATATTAAATTTTAAACGTGGGTATTTATTAATTACATGCAATTGACGACTTCTGGGCAGGGCGTCAAAACAATAATTAGCGCCCTAGTGTGGGTCGCTTCTTTAAATTAGCGCCCTTGTCAAGGGCGTTTCTTTTTGAAATTACATAGAAAACATCTGAAACCACAATAAAACTATATGCATGCACGACCGATGATATTATTAAGATCTTAAGTTAGTTTGGGCTACGATCTTGAGAAAACCTACCTGATGATCTGTGTGAAGATTCGGTTAAGATTTGTGAAGAGAAAAGGACTCTCTGTTAGCAACAGAGTCTTCTGATTACCGGAGGAAGAAGAACGATGTGGACGAAGAACCCACGATCTTCTCTTTGACAAAAGAGTTACTACCTACTGTAGACTTCCTACATGAAATAAGATGAAGACATTAGTTTTCTTCATCATACATAACCGAAGGCGAAGGTAAAGCAAATGAAGAACAAACTTACGTTCTTCACGGATGACAGCAGCAACAGAGCTTCGACCAAATAGATTTTAGGGTTTGATGGACAAGGATTATTTATAGGGTTTTGGGAACCCTAATAGAGTTAGAGTTCTATTGGAAGTTATATTTCCTTGATAGAGTCCTTACTATAACTCTACTAGCACGTACTAATCCAGAACTTACCCCGGAAGAGGTCTGGGTTCGAACGGAACTCGAACTGAATTAACGCCTTTCTATAGGGCGTTACTTAAATTAACGCCTTTGACAATGTCGTTTCTTTAGTGAAACGCGTCTAAGCAAAGGGTGTTACGTTTAATTGCCCTTTTATTTATTTTGGTCGTTTGAGAATTGACGCCTTATCCAGTGGGCGTCCCTTTTTCAATTAACGCCTTAGCCAGAGGCGTTTAATTTTAATTAGCGCCTTGAATCAAGGCGTTATTCACATTTTGGGTCCTATTTATTTGTTCCTCTTGATTTTTCTTTTACTTACTTAAATCTTTTAGCCTATTTTGACTAATTAAGAATTTATTTATTCTAATTTGATTTATTTTAAAAATTTTTATTTTTCCAGGGTTGCTACACCCTCCCCCACTTAAAAGAATTTGGTTCCCAAATTCAATCGCATATACATGTGGAGAGTGTAGAGCCTATTACCTTAAAATAATTCTGGGAATCGTTTCCTCATGGGTTCCTCGGTCTCCCATGTGGCTTCATGATCGAAACTTTACTCCATTGTACCTTTAGCATGGGAATAACCTTATTCCTTAGGGTACGTACTTCACGATCTAGTATCTTCATGGGCTTCTGCTCATATGTGAGATCCTTTTGGATCACTAAGTCTCCATGATCAATAATGTGCGATGGATCGTGCACATACTTCTTCAACATAGATATGTGGAATACATTATGCACTTCAGACAATTGAGGAGGCAATGCGATGCGATAAGTAACCTCGCCAACTCTTTCCAATATCTCAAAAGGTCCGATGAACCTTGGTGTAAGCTTGCCCTTAACACCAAATCTCCGTATGCCATGTCCCGGCGATATCTTGAGAAATACATGATCTCCGATTTGGAACTTAAGATCTCTCCTTCTCGTGTCGGCATAAGCCTTTTGCCTAGACTGAGCAACTTACAGTCTTTCTCGAATCAATTGTATTCTTTTAGTGGTAACCCTTACCATGTCTGGATCTAGCAGTTGTTTCTCTCCAACTTCGTCCCAGCATAAGGGTGATCGGCAACTCCTTCCGTATAAAGCTTCGAAAGGTGCCATTTGTATACTTGCCTGGTAGCTATTATTGTATGCAAATTCCACCAACGGCAAGTGACCATGCCAGCTTCCATCGAAATCAATGATGCAAGCTCTGAGCATATCTTCAACCACCTGATTAGTTCTCTCAGTCTGACCATCCGTTTGAGGATGAAAAGCTGTACTAAAGTTAAGCCTTGTTCCCAACGAATGTTGTAGTCCCTTCCAAAAATGAGAAGTAAAACGGGGATCTCTGTCAGACACGATTGAAACAGGAATACCATGTAATCTGACTATTTCCATGATGTATAATGCAGCCAAAACATCAACTGACCATCGGCTCTTTATTGGCAAGAAATGCGCCGATTTAGTCAATCGGTCAATAATAACCCATATTCCATCATGTCCTCCTTTTGATTTAGATAAACCCATAATGAAATCCATACTAATATTCTCCCACTTCCATTTGGGAATATCTAGAGGATGTAATTTTCCAGCAGGCTTTTGGTGTTCCGCCTTGACCTGTTGGCAAGTGAGACAGCGTGATACATAGTCTGCTATTTCCCTTTTCATGTTGGGCCACCAAAAATTCCTCTTCACATCTTGGTACATTTTGGTTGATCCTGGATGAATCGTGTACCTTGATCTATGAGCTTCATCTAAGATCTTCTTCTTTAACTCGGACAATCCGGTATGCAAGTTCTATTCCTGAACATTAATCTTCCTTCACAAGTTATTTGGAAATCAGATTGTCCTTCCAGTTTACCTTTGATCTCTACTAATATTGGGTCATTATCTTGAAGCGCTCGTATTTCAGATAATAGGTCTGGATGAATGCTTATATGAGATAATGTGACACATTGAAAGTCTGTGTCCATGCTTATATTGAGTTCAGAGAATTACTCCAGCAATTTCCATTCTTGAATCATACAATTGGCTAACAGTGCTCTCGGCTTTCGACTAAGGGCATCTGCTACATGGTTACCCTTTCCGGGATGATATTGTATATTGAAGTCGAAGTCCTTGAGATATTCTAGCCAACGTCTTTGCCTCATATTTAGTTCCTTTTGTGAAAAGAGATACTTGAGACTCTTGTGATCAGAGTATACAGTAAACTGTACTCCATAAAGATAATGTCTCCATATTTTGAGTGCAAATACCACCGCGGCCAATTCTAAATCATGGATGGGATAGTTCTCTTCATGCTTCTTCATTTGACGAGAAGAATAAGCTATAACCTTTCCTTGTTGCATTAGAACACATCCGAGGCCAATGCCAGAAGCATCAGTGTATACCTCGAATTTCTCTCCTTCCATTGGTAACGCTAAGACCGGAGCTGTAGTTAGATGATCCTTGAGATTTTGGAAGCTTCTTTCACATTCCTCACTCCATTCATAACGGATCTCCTTGCGAGTTAACCTTGTAAGCGGCACGGCGATCTTAGAGAAATCCTTGATGAATCGCCTGTAATAGCCGGCAAGACCTAAGAAACTTCGGATCTCGCTAGCATTGGTCGGTCTTTCCCAATTCTTCACAGCTTCAACCTTTGATGGATCTACAGCTAATCCATCCTTTGATATCACATGTCCGAGAAAAGTTACTTCTTCAAGCCAGAACTCACACTTGCTGAGCTTGGCATATAATCGGTTTGTCCTTAATATTTGTAATGCAATCCTCAAATGCTCCTCATGCTCTTCCTTAGTCTTGGAATATATTAATATATCATCAATAAAAACCACCACGAATTGATCTAAATAAGGTCTGAATATACTATTCATTAACTGCATAAAGGCAGCAGGGGCATTTGTTAGTCCAAAAGGCATAACAGCAAACTCATAATGGCCATACCTGCTTCTGAATGCGGTCTTATGAATGTCATCATCCTTGATCCTTAGTTGGTGATATCCTGACCTGAGATCAATCTTTGAAAAATACTTGGATCCAGATATTTGATCAAATAACTCATCGATTCTCGGCAGTGGATACTTGTTCTTGATAGTGAGATGATTCAACTGTCGATAGTCGATGCATAGTCTCATGGATCCATCCTTCTTCTTTACAAATAGCACAGGCGCTCCCCACGGGGAAGTACTCGGTCTAATGAATCCTTTCTTAAGAAGTTCCATTAATTGCTCCTTTAACTCCTTGAGTTCAGTAGGGGACATTCTATAAGGTGCCTTAGAAACAGGTCCAGCACCAGGGACTAAGTCGATGGTGAAGGCCACTTCTCTTTGTGGGGGTAATCCAGGCAAATCTTCCGGAAACACATCCGGAAATTCTTGCACAACTGGGATATCTTCTATCTTAGTTTCCTTAGCCTCCTTAATCGTGACAAATGCAAGGAAAGATACACATCCTTTCCTTATTAGCTTGCTAGCTCGGAGAGCCGAAATAAGAGGTGACTCGCTCCGACTCTTAGGGCTAGAATAGACTAGTTCTGGAAAGTCCTTGAAAGTAACCTTGCTATTGCGGCAATCGACTGTTGCCTGGTATTTGGATAACCAATCCGCTCCCAGTATGACATCATACTCCTTTAGATCTAAACATATGAGATCGATAGGAAGATTTCTTCCTTTTACCAAGACTTCACAGTTTTGATAATGGTGAGTAATATCGGTTTCGTTTCGAGAGGAGTAGATAAAATTATTTTCATCCATTCCGGTTCCATAGGTAGTGGGTTAGCAAACTTCTTGGAAATAAAAGAATGTGATGCACCCGTATCAAATAAGACATGTGCATACTTGGAACAAACTTTCAGTGTACCTTCTACTAGTCCGCCTTCTTCTTCTCGGTCTCCTTAATTGCGTGAAGACGAGTGTTCTTGGTTACCGGGCGCTTTCCGTCACCGGTTTGATCATTAAGTAATGGGCAATCGGGAATCCGATGCTCACGGCTCCCGCAACGGAGACATGCTCCAAGTTTCCTCCAGCACTCTTCGGCTTTATGACCAGCCTTGTCACAATGCTTGCATATTATATTCGAAGGTGTAGTAGTGATAGAGAAGGGCTTGGTCTTCTTAAATTTTTGGTCTTGAGAAGAAGTACCTCCAGTGCTAGGCCTCTTCTTGAAGTTGGGTTTAAAGGAACCCGAACTTGTAACTTGTTCTTTCTTATCCTTCCCACGATTCTATCTGATAGCTCCGTGGCATCTTCTAACAATTGAGCTCGGCGTACTATCTCTGAGTAGACCTGAATATCCATTGGCGCCAGCTGGGTAATATATTGGGGCCTGAGCCCATTAAGGAACCTCCTAGCTTTCATCTTCTCGGTGCTAACTAAGTGCTTAGCATACCGAGACAATCTAGAGAATTGTGCCTCGTACTCCGCCACCGATAATGACCGTTGCTTGAGTGCGGCAAATTCGGTAGCTTTCTTTTCTTGAACTCGGTCTGAAAAATATTTATTGTTGAAATGTTCAACAAATTCTTCCCAAGTAATTTGGTCTTGATTTATAGTAGCTTCGACTGACTCCCACCAGCATCGGGCATCCCTTTCTAGTTGGAAAGTAGCTAATAAGACTTTATCTTGATCCGTGCATTGCATAACACGGAATATACGCTCCGTCTCCCTGATCCAGTGCTCTGCGTCATCCGGATCAGTAGAACCCATGAATTTGGAGGGTTCATGTTCTTGAAGACTTGGTGGAGACTTCCGGCTCGTTGTGCACCTCCCTGTGCTACTTGTTGCAGCACTTGGGTCATGCCTTGGAGTGTACGCTGCATGTTGCGCCACTGAGCACGTTCGGCAGCCATTATCCTACAATTACAATAACTATGTTAGTATATACTCGCGTTAAGGGCTTTTAAGTTTTTATGTTAACTCAACCCTTGGTTCTACCCAATCTCACTGGTTAAAGGTTTGAACCTATCCTTGGACTTGGGTTTTTCCTAGGAATTGAATACCCTAGGCTCTGATACCACAAAAACTGTCACGCCCCGAGCGCGGAAGGTACCCGGAGATGCGCGACGAGTTTATAACAATCATGTTAATCAGAGTAGTAGTGTATTCGACACAAAGACAGAGTGCGCAAATATAAAGATAACCCAATCCATTAATTCCTTTAATAAGAATATGTCTATTACAAACCCTTGCAAATACTAGACTCAATAAAAGAAAGGTACAACTCTTGACTCAAGAAAAATAGAGAAAAGACAGGACTAATTGACGCTTGAGTAGCTCTAACTCTTTCACTCTTGGCTTTCCCGATCAGATTGAAGTCCCTCATCGTCGGACTTACCTGAAAAGTATGGAAACACTGAGTGAGCGAACGCTCAGTAGGAAATTATATCTCAAGAACTAGCAATGGGTTTAAGTAATTACATCTTTCATGAATGCACTATAGCTATGCATGCTCGCAAAATGACAAGATAGAGAGAGTGTATAACAATAAGATAGCGATGAACTTTCAAGAACTTATATCAAAAGATATCAAGATATTCAAGCAAGTAGACTCATCATGTTATGTTGGAATTTGGCTATCGTGGTTCAAGTACGCAAGTATGCAATTACCCTTTTTCGGGTCACGCAAGTCATGTAATATCAAGTCAAGTACAAGTACAAGATTTGTGGAATGTTCAATCAAGCTAGTCATGCACTTCGGTATAATGCCAATACCGTGATCAATCAACTCCCATGGGCACAAGTACTTTCGGGTGCTCCTCCCAAGACCAGATCGGGCCCTATATGCGCAGGCATTAATCATGTATTTTAACATCCACTTTTGTATATAGCCAATATGGAATTTCAAGGATAAAGCTTGTAGACATGTAGGATAGACTTTGAAAGAATAGAGTCTAAAAATATGACACTTGACCTAGTTAGGCGATAAATATGGTACAATCACGATTATCGATAAAACTAGGTGGAATTGGTTCCCTAACTTGGGTACCATGACAAACAAGTATGGACATTCTTTATATAGAATTGAGGTCCACAAGAACATCAAGTTTAATATAGAATTGGGGTCTACAAGAACATCATAACAATGTCATGCTTTACCCCGTTCATTAAGATAATTCTCATATCATACACATGGCATGACATGAGGGCCGGTATACCATATTTCTATAGAGTGACATGGCAAAGATTGTGTAATGGGTTTTTATGGTACAACCAGCTCAGTCGGCCTTGAGGGAATCCAAGGCTCGAGGAGTCTTACGGAGGTCTCTATGACTAACTCGCTAGTCCAAAGGAACGGAGTGTCCAATGGAGAGCTTGTATGTCAATGAGAGTTAAGGGGGTAACGTTAAAACATCATGAAACGTAGGACTATATTCACGGACTGGAATATAGTGCCGATATATATAGATAGATATATATATATATACATATGAAACCCTCGGTTAACAGTAACAGTGTAAAATAGTGTCACAGGAAAATAGCGACTTAATCTAAGTCATTACTTATCAAATTAACGCCTTCTATAGGGGCGTTTATTTACAAATTTGACGACTTGTACATCAGTCGTCCCTTCAATATTTCTATTCTGCAGAAAATTAATATTCTGGAATTTTAACAAAAACGCGCCCTGGACAGGGGCGTTACTTTTCAATTAGCACCCTGGTCTGGGGCGTCAGTTCAGTAGGAGACGACCTAGACAAGGTCGTGAATTCAAGAATTTACCAATTTTCAGATAATAAAATTTCAGGAAAAAGGGTACATGATCATGACAGGAAAAATAGCAGGATTTCACAGGTATACTCATGCAATATATTAGATTCATTGTTACATAGATATTAAATTTTAAACGTGGGTATTTATTAATTACATGCAATTGACGACTTCTGGGCAGGGCGTCAAAACAATAATTAGCGCCCTAGTGTGGGTCGCTTCTTTAAATTAGCGCCCTTGTCAAGGGCGTTTCTTTTTGAAATTACATAGAAAACATCTGAAACCACAATAAAACTATATGCATGCACGACCGATGATATTATTAAGATCTTAAGCTAGTTTGGGCTACGATCTTGAGAAAACCTACCTGATGATCTGTGTGAAGATTCGGTTAAGATTTGTGAAGAGAAAAGGACTCTCTGTTAGTAACAGAGTCTTCTGATTATCGGAGGAAGAAGAAGATAATGATGATGAAGAACCTCACGTCCTTCCACTATATGGGCGTTCCTTCTAGATGCAGACAACCTACAGGAGAATAAGATGAAGACAATTAATATTCTTCATAACTAAAACCGTAGACAGGGGAAGAAGAACATCACCTGTTCTTCACGTACGCAGCAGCAGAGCTTCGACCAAATAGATTTTAGGGTTTGATGGACATGGATTATTTATAGGGTTTTTGGGTCCTGAATAGAGTTAGAGTTCTATTGGAAGTTATATTTCCTTGATAGAGTCCTTACTATAACTCTACTAGCACGTACTAATCCAGAACTTACCCTGGATGAGGTCTGGGTTCGAACGGAACTCGAACTGAATTAACGCCTTTCGATAGGGCGTTACTTAAATTAACGCCTTTTGACAAGTCGTTTCTTTAGTGAAACGCGTCTAAGCAAAGGGTGTTACGTTTAATTGCCCTTTTATTTATTTTGGTCGTTTGAGAATTGACGCCTTGTCCAGTGGGCGTCCCTTTTTCAATTCACGCCTTAGCCAGAGGCGTTTAATTTTAATTAGCGCCTTGAATCAAGGCGTTATTCACATTTTTGGTTCTATTTATTTGTTCCTCTTGATAAATCTTTTAGCCTATTTTGACTAATTAAGAATTTGTTTATTCTAATTTGATTTATTTTAAAAATCTTTATTTTTTTCCAGGGTTGCTACACCTAGAAATCCCCTCAACTTTTTGAGGCATTTGGGAGCTGGCCAGCCCACAATAGACTGCAGCTTGTTGATCTCCATAGATACCCCACCATCAGATGTCACATGACCCAAATATTCCACCTTGGTGACTCCAAAGTCACACTTAGATTGTTTGGCATATAACTGGTTGTCCTTTAGTAATTGTAGGACCTTCTCTAGGTGGTTCAGATGCTCAGGCCATGTTTTGCTATAAACTAGAATGTCATCAAAGACTACTAAAACAAACTTTCTGAGATGAGGTCGAAAGATATTGTTCATAAGACTTTGAAAAGTGGAAGGAGCATTAGAAAGGCCAAAGGGCATTACTAAGAATTCATAGTGCCCTTCATGAGTACGGAAGGTAGTCTTATGAATGTCCTCAGGTGCCATTCGAATTTGATGATAGCCTGAACGAAGGTCCAGCTTCGAAAAATATTGAGCCCCATATAATTCATCCAAGAAGTCATCAACCAGAGGTATAGGATATTTATCCTTGACAGTTTGTTGGTTTAAAGCCCTGTAATCAATGTACATGCGCCAGCTCCCATCACGTTTCTGTACTAAAAGTACAAGAGCTGAAAATGGAATGTTACTATGTTGCAAGTGTGTGTGTTGCATGAGCTCCTTGACTTGATTTTCAATTACAGATTTGTGGAATGGAGAATGTCTGTATGGTGGAACAATGATGGCCTTTGACTCATCTATGAGGGGTATACGATGGTCACAACTCTTAGTAGGAGGGAGACCTATAGGTTCATCAAAGACAGAAGTATAGGTTTGTAAGAGTATAGCCAAGTCTGGTGGGTGAGAAGAAAATGAGGGGGTAGGGGGTTTTAGCTGGGTTGGAATTAGCTGAATTGTATACAAGGCTCTGGCATTTCTGAGCTCTTTGTACAATTTGGGGCCAGAAAACATATTGACCTTGTCGTCTGTGAGGCATGTAAACTTGTACTGTTTACCCAGCCATGCAAAGGTCATAGTCATTTCCCTGATATTCAACACAATGTCACCCAAAAGCTATAGTCAAGTTGCTCCTAGTACCACATCAATACCGCCCAATGGAAGAACTAAAAAATCAAAGTCAAAAGATACTTCAGGGAGCTGAAGTTTAACGTTGGGACACAGTCCTTCAGAAGGAACTTGCAGACCAGATGCAAGTCTGACTGTTGGATTTTCACAGGGTATTGTGCAGAGGTGAAGCTTCTTAACTATTGAAGGGTCAATGAAGTTATGGGTGCTCCCATTGTCAATTAATATTATAACTGTCACCCCACTGATTGTACCCAATATTCTCATTGTACCAGGAGTAGCCATGTTACCCACTATTTGTGATGAGATAGAAGGAATGTTGTTCTCAAGCTGACAGAACTCAGTGTCTTCCTCCATTGTAACTTCTTGTTTGAACAAGATCATAATCATCACTCATTGGAATGAACTACAAAAGAAACAACTTCTTTGCCTGACATGTGTGACCAAGGGTCCATTTTTCATCACAATTGAAGCAAAGCCCTTTAGACTTCCTTTCTTGCAATTGCTGACTAGTTAGCCTCCTAATGGGAGGATTGTGGTGGACAAATGGCATGGGTAACAATGGGGGAAGTGAAGAGGACTGACCAGTGTACCATCGCCTAGAAAGCAGTTTGGTTTCCTGAATTCTAGCTAACTCCATGGCATGAGTCAAGGTTCTGGGCTGGAAGGATCTCACTTCACAGGAAGGTTCTTCCTTCAGACCACTAAGGTATGTGCCCAGAAGGTGTTCTTCAGGTACTCCAGAGATTTTATTGCATAGCTTTTCAAAGAGCCTTTGGTATTCTAAAACAGATCCTGTTTGTTTGAGTTTACTAATGGAACCATGAGCATCAAGGAAAGAAACAGATCCAAATCTTGAATCAAGAGCAGCTAAAAATTCAGACCAGGTAAGTGAATCTCGAGTAGCAGTAATGTGCCAATACCATTCTAGGGCCTCACCCTCCAAATAGTAACAAGCTGTGCTGAGTTTATGACCCTCAGGGGTCTTGTGATGGTGAAAAAACCTCGTAGCTTTGAATTTCCATTCAGCAGGATCAGTGGATCCATCATAACATGGAAATTCTTGAGGTTTGGGTCTAAAAGACCCTATAGAATCAGCATGATCATCCAAGGGAGCGGTATTACCCGAGCGATGAACTATGGATTCTAGATCCGTCACCTGTTGGAAGACTTCTTACCGGAGAGACCCGATCTCCTGACGAATCTCAAGCAGCATGGACTTCAAAGCATCAGAATCGCCCCTGGCCATCTCTGCGGAAGAAGAAGAACTGGGGCTGGAGAGAAGCTCAGACACCAATTTGTTGTGTTTCCTCCTAGGTTCCCGGTCGATGCCCTCCAGAAGAGGTCTCGCGGAAGAGCTCCGAGTTCTTGCGGAGGAAGCCGTAGCTGCTAAGAACAGAAATAACTGGAAGAACAGAGTTGAGGAATAGGAAGGAAGAGGATTGAGAGAGATAGAGGACAGAATAGAAGAGAAGACTGGAACCAAAAAGCCATGTTACGGCCTTCCTTCCTCTGCTATTTATATTATTCCCTGGTATTTACATGGCTCCGGAAGCTATGCCACATTTCTTGTAGGCAAGTCTTCCAAGAATGTAACAACTCCTATTTTCGTACAAGAAATCAAAGAATTACATTTCCCTGTCATTATTCTTCCTCAACCATTTCTAACATACAAAACAAAGGTATATCGCCCACTGCTCAATGGAATGCTAACCGTATATGTGGATGACTGTTATGACTGTTGGAACAACAACAGTGGGTTGTTTGAGCCGTTTCCAGCTCACTAACCTGGTGGTTTACCAAATTCTATGGGTTTCCTCCGTAACAGAGAGGGGGGCTGAGGTGTGTGCGTGTGTTTGTGTCTGTGTGTGCATGTGTGTCTACGAGGGGGAGGGGCGCCACGGACAGGGGAAGAGAGGGCGGTGGAGGGGGTAGGGGAGGGCGGCCAGAGGGAGAGGGAGAGGGGGGCTGAGGTGTGCGCTGTGCGTGTGTGTATGTGTGTGTCTGCGAGGGGGAGGGGGGCCACGGACAGGGGAAGAGAGGGCGGTGGAGGGGGTGGGGGAGGCCAGCCAGAGGGAGTGAGGGAGCGCGAGAGGGGAGAGGGAGAGGGAGTGAGGGAGCCGGACAGGGGAGACGGAGAGGGATTGAGTGAGGGGGAATAGGATCAGGAGAGGGAGAGGGATTGAGTGAAGGAGGGGAACATGATCGAGAGAGAGAGAGGGAGAGGGAGACCACTTACCGGCTGGCGGCGATGGTGACCGTGAGAAGACGACCACGACCGTGAGAGGGAGGGAGGTTGGCGAATGGCGGCGACGGCGAGGACGGCGGGGCCTCCGGCGACGGCGAGGACGGCGGCGACGACCGCAAGCAGAGGGCAGAGGAGAAGGAGAGAGTAAGAGGGAGAGTGGGGGGGTGGAAATGGGGCCAGGTGGAAGGGGTGGGAGGGAGGGGTCGACGGTGGCGGGAAAGGGGGAATTTTGCGACGAAACTTATTTCCGTTTGAAATTTCAGATGGATTATTTCCGTCTGAATATCCATCCCAAATTTGTGACGTATATAAAGATGGAATATATTCCATCTATAATTATAGACGGATCTTCAGAGAGAGTATAGTATGTCCTTAATACCAACGGAATTTGTGACGGAAACTAATCCGTCAGAAATATAGACGGATTTTAAGACAAAAAATATCTGTCTAAAATATCCGTCGGTATTTCCACTTTTTTTGGTAGTGGCATCTTCTCTAAATAGGCATGTAAGGGTCGGTGCATGTTTACATCCTGAATAAAGTAAAGTCTGTGCGCCTTATGACTGATGTTCACTAAGCGGTTGATGAACTGTCTTTCCTCTAACCTACAAGATTAAAGCATCACGTAAGGTCGAACAAAGAACATGCATGTGTTCCCAGAATGGTGGGATGTTGGCACATGGACCCAGGGAGCGAATGATGGGCACGTGATCCTAGGCACTTTGTAAGAGGAACATTCTCATCCCTACCAAGTGGACCAATAGGGTTTAAGATCGCTTAGCCCCGTTCATCTTCGGCGCAAGAGCGCTCGATCAGTGAGCTATTACGCACTCGCCACATTCATACAGTGCCCCTGTTCTTATATAAAGGTGCCTTGCCTCACGAAGGAAGGGAGGAAGCTGCGGCCATTGTTCCCATTCATATTTTCAGAGAGAGAGAGAGAGAGCTTCCCCCTGAAGAAGAAGAATGAGAGAGCCTCCCCCAGATCAAGAAACATCATGAGGATCAGTTTTAGAAGTTAGACTTGAGAGCAGTCACCCGGTGCATCCGGAAATGCTTCATTGAAGCTACATTCTATCTTTCCCTTTTTCATTTTCTATTTTCTTCTTCATTCTGTGCTTCAAATTTGGTTTTTGTTCCCTTTGAATGTTCTTGGAGGAAGAGAGATAGCTTCTCCAGTTGCGAGTGACTTGGGGTCACTCGTGGGTTCCCGCTGGTTTAGAGGAAGAGAGAAAGGGTTCTCCGGTGTTTGGACTTGTGGTTTGCAAGCCCAGGGTGTAGGTTCAGTGGATGCAGGACCTGGGTTGAGGGATTTGTCTCCCTCTGGGCAAGCTGTAAGGCAGTGTTCTGTCGCAGACTGAGTCTGCTTCTTTTCTAGCCAACGCTAGTGGAAACCTCGTTCAGTGTGAACGAGGGGTGGACGTAGATTGCAGTTTGCAATCGAACAACCTAAAAACCTCCTTGTCTCCCTGTGTGATTGTTGCCTTGCTCTATGTGCAGTTTCTGATCTTCGGTTGGTTGAGGTTGTTGTTTACATTGCTTTCCTAGACAAATCAACTGCTCGATCATTTGCTTGTGCATCACTGATTGCCTTCTTGGTTTATCATTTCATTGTTGAGTTCTTGTTCTAATGTGTGCTGAGCATATCTACATCGCTACTCTGGGCGCATCTATCGAGCTCTTCGATTTAATTCAAAAATTGCGGTGATCTATTCATCACGCCCCCTTTTAGATCACTCTCTTATATTTCTATCCAGAGGAACGGACCCTCAACCCAAAACTCCGCACGATCGTGGAAAGGCGTTACCCAACTACTTGCGCCCTTCCCTACTAAGGGATAGGCCCTCACCGTCAGGACAACCCCTATAAATGGACGTCCATCTGCGAACAAGGGAGACACGGAAAAAACACCTACAGAGACGGCAAGAGAGACTCTGACCCACGAAGCCTTGAGAGTGTATTCCACGAAGTTGAGCTCATGTCGCCTTCTGAGTGTTGGATATATGTTGTTTTGATGATGTTTGACTATGACTCATTGATGAGTCTTATGTGCATTTGATGATGTCAACACTCTTGTATTTTTGGTCATTGTAAGTAAAGTGAAAGAAATCAAGAATGGCACTCAAATCAAGATAATTTGCAACACAAAAATCAAAGTAGGTGATATCACTGATAAGCGCACAGTAAACGAGTTAACTGGTAGCACAGAAATCAAGGCAGTTGGCAGCACAGAAATTAAGCTGAAAACTTCATGTTGATCAGGTCGATGCACATGCCCAAGCTGAAGGACTAAGGTCGGTGCATATATCTTCTACTTGCCAGGCAAGGTCGATGCACATCTGCACTCTAGCATAACAAGGTCGGTGCATATACCTTATGTCTGTCAGGAAAGGTCGATGCACATGTTACAAGGTCAGTGCACACTTTCCTTCAACACTATAAGGTCGATGCACATTGAGTTACAATAGTATAATGCCAATGCACATGCCTAAGGTCGATGCATGTTACTATTCATGAAGAGACAAGGTCGATGCACATCTGGCTAGCACAATAACTAAGGTCAATGCATATTACTATTCACGCATAGAGAAGGTCAGTGCACATTAATGTTAATGCATATAGAATGTCTGTGCACATTTTAGTCTATGTCATATAAGGTCTGTGCACATTATTGTTTCTTCAAATAAGGTCTGTGCACATCACTGTTCACAATCATGAAGGTCGATGCATGTACTGTAGCTAGTGCACACAAGGTCGATGCATATCACTGTCCAGCATAATAAGGTCTGTGCACATCACTGTTCATAATCATGAAGGTCGATGCATGTACTGTAGCTAGTGCACATAAGGTCGATGCATATCACTGTCCAACATAATAAGGTCATTGCACATGCTGTGGACTTAAGACTAAGGTAGGTGTACATTTGCTCAATAGCCTTACCAGGTTGGTGCACATTTGCTCAATAGCCTTACCAGGTCAGTGCACATTTGCACCTAAGCTATACAACGTCGGTGCACATATGCATCTTAGCCATAAAAGGTCTGTGCATGTTTGTCTTCAACGTATATAGGTCTGTGCATGTTTGCCTTCAACACATCTGAGTCTATGCATGTGTCACATATCCAAGTATGTGCACTTTTGCTTAACCAAGTCTGTGCACATTCACATTTGCATAACCACGTCTGTGCACATATCCAAGTCTGTGCACATTTGCCTAACCAAGTCTGTGCACGTAAAGGGCTAAGCTTGTCCAGGGTCTGTGGACTTTTGGAATTCAGGTCTACGCACTTGTATAAGTCCATGCACATTGATGTCCAAGCTTGTCTAGGGTCTGTGCACATGTAGAGAGCCAAGTCTATGCATATACATACTGTTTGATGAAATGCCGCAGTGAGCCCAATTCAACTGCACTGACCTCACTTGCTCAAGTCCTCTTATGCATCGACCTCAACAATGAAGTAGCAGAACTTGTTTGATGAAATGCCTTAGCGAGCGGCTGCCAAGGCCTCTTTTAGCAATCATACGGTCTTTTTAGAAAAGAATCCAGAGAGCAAAAATAGGAACCGCAAATGCCCAAAAATATGTCTTTTGAGGTCTGGATGGTGTCTTTGGTAAGTCAAACATCCCTGTCATCATTGGCTTACTATTTCAGCCATTTTGGTCAATAAAAAATCAGGTTACCTTTTCTGGGAACAGTCACCTATCTGGTACCCAGCTTTTTACCTCCATCCAATCAAATACTCTATCACTAAGATGGCAGGGGACAAAAGGACATCCTTAACTGTCCTGCTAGCTGAAGAAAAAGAAGATGCTGCAGATCTTACTTGGGAAGCTTCTACTCGCATACTCTCTGGTCAACCCAAGTAACAAGAAAGCCTAAATTATTTTCTACTACCCCTCTAGCCAATCAGAGGTTGCCAAGACCCAAGCTCCCTAAAGATTTGAAAAGTGTCCGAAGACCTTCTTGGCGGGAAAGGTTCCGTGGGCTCTTCTATTTATGTGAAGCTTCCTCAAGAGAAGAGAAGCTGCTGAAGTTTAAGGCCAAACTTGAGAGAGCTGCTGGAGAGAGAGAGAAAGAGCCACGCCATTGAGCATTAAAAGAAGAATATCTGAGAAGGGAGAAAAGAAAGAGTGCAACCCAGCCCTGGTTCGAGCTAAACCAGTGGTGAAGAAGGAAGAAGATGTTAATGAGAGTGCAGTCCCTCTCTGTAGCCAGCCCCCAAGCTTAGTTGAGCTTCATCACGAAGCCACAGTGCCTTCTTCCTGCCATGCAGTTAGACTTTCATTTTACTTTTTTGAATCAATGTTTCAAGTGTGTGCCCGGTGCTCTGTTTAGAGATCGAAAGTGAGTCCTTGGCTATGTTTAGCCTTGTGTGTTCTTGGGAGACTATCCCAAGTGTCGTTGCTGCACTTGCAGCTTGTGTTTGTCTTTTCTTTCTGTGTGTGTATATGTGGCGGACCTCGTCCTCGTGTGTGTGTGTGTGTTTGGAAAACCATCTGATGGGAATCGACGCCGAGCCTGTACCTTTTCTTTTGCATTTATGTCCTTTTAGTTTGTGTTTATATCCTTAGGAAAATGTGTACGCAAATGTAAGGCTTTATAAGCCAATGAGTCATTCCCATGGATTGTGTGGGTTTTTGTGCAATTATGTAGTAGGTCCAGCTAGGGGGCCCTCAGCCCTTTCCCATTGGTCCATGTCACCTATGTGGGGCTGGTCAACCATCCTAGGTGGCCATCTAGAAGGGTTGAATGCCAATTGACCACATGGGAGACAAAGGGGTCAAATTTTCAAAGGTAGGCCACCTACCCATTCCAACCTTTACCTTGGTCAAGGGGGCGCCCCTCTCCTCTCATTATTTTATTATTTTTGGTGTGTTAATCACACTTAATCTCAATCATTCATCCACCCTCCCTAGATCCAAGGGTCTACATTAGATTTGATACCTAGCATATAAAAGTGTGTATTTTTATGTGGAAATTAGTGAAAAATCAGAAAATTACTTGGAAAGCTTGAAGCTTGCACCCCCTTCCTCTCTACTGGAGTTCTCCCCTCAGCCCCTCTGCAATTCTAGAGTGTATCTATCTTCTATCTCCCCCTCTCAACCTCTGATCTTCATCGGTGCCGCCGCTGCCGCAGTTCGTGCCGCCTTCGAGCCGCCGCGAATCCGTCTTCGATTTTCTGTCCTACTGGACAAAGGTGTCTTCACGAAAATCCTGCTACCCGCCACGGCCTCTTCGGGGTTTGTAATTTTTATGGTGTGTTCCTATCTTCCATCCCATCCTCCACAAAAACATTCAGTTCCAAAATCCATCGTTTGATAATTTTACATTTTCGGCCTTTAATCACTCCCAGATCTGTCCTGTCTCTATCTACAGTGACAGCAGCTCTGAGTCTCCCATCTCCGACCTTCTTTTTGATTTTTGTTGGGGCTCCCAATTTTACTGGGCGTTCTGTCCATCATCCCCTACATCCACCATGTTTCTTGATTTTTGATCCGCCCTCTATCCATTTTTCAAAATTCATGTTCTATATCTGCTACAGTATTTTCAGCTAATTCCCAGATCCGACCACCTTCTAGTTCAAAAATTAGAACAAATCACAGACACCTCCAAACCTTTTCTAAAAACTATGTCCGTTTTCCTAGCTTCATTTCCTACAATGTTTATGAAGACCACCACTTCAGATTCGGACATTCACATATCGGTCAAAGGCAGTTCTCAGACAAGTTCTCTGCAGATCTGAGAGTCCGGTCACTGTACAATATCAACTCAAAAATTCATTAAGGCCAAGATCCGAGCAGATCCAGGTCTGATCTCTAGGCCTAGGTCGAAGTATTTGAAGAGAGCTTTCCAACGGCACCCGTTTTGTGTCGATCCGACATCGGGGATGATCGTAGCGTCCATTCTCGCCGGAGGGAGCGTTGAAAACCAGAAGCTGCAGATCCATGGCCGGTTATTCTGACCGGCGCTGAACAGAGCCGCCCGGCCTCCGGTCGGCGAAGCAGCGTGCCGCCAGCCCGGGGAGCACTTCCCTAAGTGTCCCCACTACAGCGGTGCCACCGGGTCCCACACGGCCCCTCCGGACAGCATGTGGGCCCCACCGTCACTAGTTTGGGTGTTGCCGAATCAACGCGAGAAGCCGCCCGTCAACCCGAATTCGGTCCTCCCAGACCCCATTGTGTAGCCCTTTACCTCTCTGCGTGGAGTGGGCAGCGAGTTGTATTGCTGTAATACTGTATATTATTGTTCCGGGAGTACGAGTTTTGGCCGGGTCGGTCGTCCCCACGCCTAGTGCGTGGAGGTATCGCATTCGCTCCCTTTCTTGGCATTTTGCTTACTTCATATATATTTGTTTATGCCCCTTCTAGAGAGCATGCTTTAGGATCTAGCTCGCTATATTTTTCATATCACCGCTGCTGCGAGAGAGAGCGTGACCGTCTCGTGACCCGATCCTGGCACAAGTGAGAGCCAACCACCCTAGCTCACTGCCGGTTTCTCAACCGCGCACGTCCGACGCTTCCCTCGTTAAGGGACAGTCACGAGCTTGTTGTGTCCGTGGTCTCGTCCCGCATCAATTTGGTATCAGAGCAAGTTGAGTCTAGGGTGTCAAAAAAAAGTGTCATTTACGTCTAGCCATTAGTCATTGTCTAAGTCGTGTTTAGGGTCATCATTGTTTTAAAACAAAAAAAAGTGTCTTTTTGCATTACATCCCAATAACCCGGTATATCAAAAGGTGTTGTCCGAACGTTAGGCTACGCCTATCGGGAAGGCCGCACACTTGCGCGAGTGATCTTCGGATCGGTTATCTCCGCCACGTACCGAGTCTTGGTTTACGTCTAGGGTCCTTAGTGTGCATGCATTCCAAACTTGCATAGTCGGTCTAGTGTCTTGTCACCGTGTGTATGCATGTCCATATCCGCTACCCATGGCCGTTCCCCAAGACCATACATCCGAGTGGTCAACCTTTGTGGCCAAAGTCAATGTCTCATGGACCGAGCCCTTGGTTTTACCCCTCTCACTATGAAAGTCGCTCTACCCAACGGGTCCACAACGGAACTCCATTTCACCGATAGGGAGTCGGATAATTGGGTTTCTCTTGACATCGCAGAGTCCCTCTCCAAGACAGGCGAGATTGTCCGTGATGGTGATTTTGCTTGTGTTGAGTTCTATAAGAGGATCGGCTCTGTTCTCTACACCGATGGCGCATGGTGCAGGATCGGCACACTTGCTGGTTCATGCATCATTTTAGGGCAAACATGGTTAGGAGAATGAAGAGCCAATCTTGACTGGGGCAAGAGGACTTGCACCTTATACCCACCTTACCTACCCGGTAAGATCACCCTCGTATGTCTAGTCACTCAACCCCAGTGGCCCACTCCACATTCGGAACCATTATGCTTGGAGCCGTCTCACCCCGAGCCACCCGTGTTTCTTACGGGAACGCTATACATCGCCGAGCCACTTTTTAGTTGGCTCAAGGATGGCTTGGTCCCACCTCCCTTTCCATCCATGGACCCTATCCACCCTTTAGTGCCGGTCAACTCCTTCCATACCACATGTCGATCTAGCCACCATGTTGACACATTGGACGATCTTGTCATGGGATTAGATTCACAATGGAAGTTGACGCATCTTTTGGCCCGAGGCTTTGACCAACCCGCTAGTCTTAGCTTCACCCATCCGGCCTTAGGATCCATTACCTCCGTGTGCACCATGGGGTGTGTCACCACGGAGATTCTTCTACTCCTCCCGATGTCGGCCGAGTCCGACTTCGTTCCTTTTTGGCCAAGGGAGGAATCCAATTTTCTACACATGTCTGTCGTCCCACCGATCATAATGTATGGCGGTGACTATGAATTCCAAACTTGGGACCATGTCATGTTGGAACCCACTTCATGGGGCCACACCTTCTTCGACCCTTTTGACCCCTTCACTAGTGAACCTCCCGAGTTTTCATACTCACTACCCTTCTTCCGCGGAGTTCACTATCCCATCTTTTCCACTCGGGCCAAGCAAACTCCACATAGCCATAGGTTCGAACCATCATTCGGGGGTAAGGAAGACTTTGGTTTCCCCAATCCCTCTAAACCACCCGCACCTCCCAGACTTCCCGCATCCAAGCCCAATGTCCATGATTGGTGCATCGTAGTATGTCTAGGAGTTCCCCATGACGTCAACCTCTAGCTACGTCAAATGCATGCATGGCACACATTCGGGTGTCCTGGTCCGTCGTCACCCATGTACGGGTCGGACTAACATTAGGTATGTCTAGGGTCATATATGAGTCGGTGTGTTTTCCTTGTGTGGTTTATCTTGTGTGGTTTGTTTGCATGGTTTGTGTGTAGTTTGAGAGTCTGCATGTGTCTTGTGCAAGCTCGTTGTCGTTCTCTTATGAGTAAGAGGCAAGTGGACTCACTCGATGAGTATGGGATCGGTTCTATAGCTACACCCGGATCTAGTCACCAATAGGGACTCAGCGGTGATTCTTAGTGAGTCTTCGAGCTACTTCCTTCCCTTTTGAGAGTGCCCCACCCGGAGTGTCAACCTTTAGCCCATAGCAGTTCGCGCATATCGAGTATATATGGAATGAGCAGGTGACGGTCACTTGGAGTGGAGCATACCCACGTTACTTGGCACGGTGACGGATCCGCCGGAGTACACGAGCATCCCTACCCCTACTCGACGGGGTCGAGTTCCTCCCACCCGAGGAGAGTTGATGGGAATCGACGCCGAGCCTGTACCTTTTCTTTTGCATTTATGTCTTTTTAGTTTGTGTTTATATCCTTGGGAAAATATGTACGCAAATGTAAGACTTTATAAGCCAATGAGTCATTCCCATGGATTGTGTGGGTTTTTGTACAATTGTGTAGTAGGTCCAGCTAGGGGGCCCTCAGCCCTTTTCCATTGGTCCATGTCACCTATGTGGGGCTGGTCAACCATCCTAGGTGGCCATCTAGAAGGGTTGAATGCCAATTGACCACATGGGAGACAAAGGGGTCAAATTTTAAAAGGTAGGCCACCTACCCATTCCAACCTTTACCTTGGTCAAGGGGGCGCCCCTCTCCCCTCATTATTTTATTATTTTTGGTGTGTTAATCACACTTAATCCCAGCCATTCATCCACCCTCCCTAGATCCAAGGGTCTACATTAGATTTGATACCTAGCATATAAAAGTGTGTATTTTTATGTGGAAATTAGTGAAAAATCAAAAAATTGTTTGGAAAGCTTGAAGCTTGTGCCCCCTTCCTCTCTCCTGGAGTTCTCCCCTCAGTCCTTCTGCAATTCTAGAGTGTATCTATCTTCTATCTCCCCCTCTCAACCTCTGATCTTCATCGGTGCCGCCGCCGCCGCCGTTCGTGGCGCCTTCGAGCCGCCGCGAATCCGTCTTCGGTTTTCTGTCCTGCTAGATAGAGGTGTCTTCACGAAAATCCTACTACCAGCCACGGCCTTTTCGTGGTTTGTAATTTTTATGGTGTGTTCCTATCTTACATCCCATCCTCCACAAAAAACTTCAGGTCCAAAATCCATCGTTTGATAATTTTACATTTTCGGTCTTTAATCACTCCCAGATCTGTCCTGTCTCTGTCTACAGTGACAGCAGCTCAGCGTCTCCCATCTCTGACCTTCTTTTTGATTTTTGTTGGGGCTCCCAATTTTACTGAGCATTCTGTCCATCATGCCCTACATCCATCATTTTTCTTGATTTTTGATCCACCCTCTATCCATTTTTCAAAATTCATGTTCTATCTCTGCTACAGTGTTTTCAGCTAATTCCCAGATCCGACCAATTTTCAGTTAAAAAATCATAAAAAATCACAGCCACCTCCAAACCTTTCCTAAAAACTATGTCAGTTTTCCTAGAGTCATTTCCTACAACTTTTATGAAGACCACCACTTCAGATTAGGACGTTCACATATCGGTCAAAAGACAAGTTCTCTGCAGATCTGAGAGTCCGGTCACTGTACAATAGCAACTTAAAAATTCATTAAGGCCAAGATCCGAGCAGATCCAGGTATGATCTCTAGGCCTAGGTTGAAGTATTTGAGGAGAGCTTTCCAACGGCGCCAGTTTCGTGTTGATCCGACATCGGGGCTGATCGCAGCGTCCATTCTCGCCGGAGCGCGCGCTGAAAACCAGAAGCTACAGATCCGTGGCCGATTATTCCGACCGGCGCCGAACGGAGCCGCCCGGCCTCCGGCCGGCGAACCAGCATGCCGCCAGCCCGGGGAGCGCTTCCCTAAGTGTCCCCACTACAGCGGTGTCACCGGGTCCCACACGGCCCCTCCGGACAGCACTGGGCCCCACCGTCACTAGTTCGGGTGTTGCCGAATCAACGCGAGAAGCCGCCCGTCAACCCGAAATCGGTCCTCCCGGACCCCATTGTGTAGCCCTTTACCTCCCTGCGTGGAGTGGGCAGAGAGTTGTATTGCTGTAATACTGTGTATTATTGTTCCGGGAGTATGAGTTTCGGCCAGGTCCGTCGTCCCCACGCCGAGCGCGTGGAGGTATCGCATTCGCTCCCTTACTTGGCATTTTGCTTACTTCATATATATTTATTTATGCCGCTACTAGAGAGCATGCTTTAGGATCTAGCTCGCTATATTTTTCATATCACCGCTGTTGCGAGAGAGAGCGTGACCATCCCGTGACCCGATCCGGGCACAAGTGAGAGCCGACCACCCTAGCTCACTGCCGGTTTCTCAACCGCGCACGTCCGACACTTCCCTCGTTAAGGGACAGTCACGAGCTTGTCGTGTCCGTGGTCTCGTCCCGCATCACCATCCCTACCGGTTTGTGTGTAGGAAGTGTGTTGAGTTTGCAGCGTGTGGTAAAGCCTCACCGGTTTGGTGAGGGGTAGACGTAGGTCTGTGAGTTGCAAAGTGAACCACCTTAAAAATGCACTATGCAGTCGGTTGTTCTTTGTGAGATTGATCAATCTTCTCTATCCACATTCATAGGTTGGTGGTCGTGTTTCAACGCATGAGATCTTGGTTATCTTCATCGCACACTCAAGCTCGTAGGACCGTGCTTTGCCATTTTCACTTGAGCCATCTACTTATTCCACTGTGCTTTATGTCTAAGTGCCTCATGTGCACTCTAGCTGTTGTTTATGATTTACTTAGCTAAAGTTTTTAATTAGTCATAGTCTTTCAGTAGGATCTATTCAACCCCCCCTTCTAGATCCGGTTGCACCTATCGGACCCAACAATTGGTATAGAGCAAGGTCTTGTCATTCTCAGATCCAACGATCTGCAAAGAGGATCCTAGTGCAACTCAATCATGTATTCCCCGATTGATCAGTTTTCAGTGCCTTCCCTTCCGATTTTCGATGGTTCCAATTTCAGTAACTGGCTAGAAAAAATGTGCAGGTTTATAACCTCATGTGATCCTAACCTCTGGAGGATTATTACCAATGGTCCTTCCAGCCTGCCAGCAAATGAAGCCAAATGGACTAATGAACACAAGTCCATACATGCTGGCAATCTCACTGCGTTGAGCTTGATGAAAGAAGTAGTAGACACCAGTGCAGCTCCATTTGTTTTCAATTGCACTTCAGCCAAAGAAATCCTAGATGACTTGATCAACATCCACAAAAAGCAAGAGAAGCTCAATTGCTTGATGGGTGACAATGATGACTAGCTTGGCACCCCATCATCTCAGGTAAGCTCCGAACCAGAAGATTTTACATTTGGTGAGCTCATGGATGCTTATGAGAATTTAGATGAATAGTATAAGAAAACAAGATCAGAAAATAAAAAAATGAGAAAGAGTCTTAAGAGCAATGCTCATGAATCTTCTTGTGAAGTATGTGCCAAACTTGAAAAAGCAAATGAATGTATGATGATTGATGTGGACATACATAAGGAACAAATTGCTTCCTTGAGAGAGGAAAATGAAGCTCTTGTAACTAAAATCTCTAAACTTGAAGAATATGGAAAAGAGCTTAGAAAAGAGATAGACTCAATGTCCGATGATTAGAAGTTATTTAATGATCTGGTTGACACTGACAAGCTCATTGAAGAAAATGAGGAACTCAGGAGACAAAGCAAAGTCCTAAAAGGCAGGTTATCCATTCATGAAAAAGGAAAGCACATCGATGAAAACGAATCTGAAAAAACACATGTGCTAGAACTTGAAATAGAAGATTACAAGAAAATGAATGCCCTATTGAAGAACACTGTCAATGCCTATGAGGCAGAGCTTGCTAGATCTAAACTGCACATCTCATCCTTAAAGGAAGAGATCACGGATTTAAATAAATCCTTGTCTAAATTTGTGGGCTGCACTGAAAATCTAGACAGACTTCTAGGAACTAAAGTAAACTTTCAGAAAGAAGGTCTTGGTTATGCTCCAGTAAATATGAAATCTCTTGGAAATAAGATCACTACTTCTTTTGCATCCAGCTCCAATGTGGCCAGCACCTCCAATACTCCCCCAACACAACCTGTCAATTCTGAAGCTCAACAACAACCCTCTGCTCAAAAAAACCAAAAACAAATTGGTAAACCGAAAAGGAAGGCTCCCAAGCAAAAATAGAAAAATGACTTTGTTAATGTGAGCATGCATGTTAGGAAACCCAATGCCCAGTACCATGCTCCTCATAAAAAGGATGTCCATTGTTTTCATTGTGGTAGACATGGTCACATTATGCATGATTGTTCTATCTTGAGGAATGATGAACGAAGAACAGGTAAGAGCAAAGGATACAATGTAGAAGGCTGTGCCAAAGGAAAGGTCAACACTGGGAGAAAGCATTCTCTGCACACTCATGCTTACAAGCACATGTATGACCCCGCACATCAATACACCCATCTGGACAGGTCGCACCTTCACAAGCTGTCAGAAGAAACCCTCTTCCATGCTGCTTCCACTATGGCAAAATTGGCCACACTATCCGTGACTATTGGCATCTACAAGGTAGGACTCAATCATATGCTCAATACGTTGGCATCCATACTCACACATAAAAATCTGATGCACATGCACATAAGAAGAATGTCAAACCATCTGTGTGCTTTTTTCACTGTGGAAAGATTGGTCATACAGTCAAAGACTGTTGGCATTTGAAAGGTAGAACCCCCGCTCATGCCAAAAGGGGTAATTTCTCTGCTCACCTACAAAAGCCTAATTCACATGCACATAAGAGAAACATCAAATTCTCTATACACTATTTTTACTATGGGAAAATAGGGCATGAAATGTATGACTACCATTCAATGAGGGAAGATGACTTGTTAGCATTAAGAAAGTGAGATCTGAATGCTACACATAGTGCTAATCTTCAAGGACCCAAGCAAGCTTGGGTACCACAAAATTTAAAACGAGAATTGTGGTTGCAGGTGCTTTGGAGATGAGCGAGGTTCAATCAGAAAATAAATGCTCAAGGCACAGGTATGCAAATAGACTTTTTAATTTATGTTCAATCTTTTGCATGGTAAGTCTGTACTGTAGTCATTACATCAAAGGTCTATTTTGCCTTCAATAAGTCCTACAAGCTGATTGTGTCTCACTGAATTGCTGAACCATGATCCTTGAAAATGAACATCTGGATGCTTGAATGGGATATTCAACTAACACTTGGTCTAAAGTTCTGGTATATCAAAAGCTGTATGTTGGATTGATGGGCCAAGCTTATCTGGAAGACTACACCTTGTGTGAGGTGATCCTCGGATCTATGTTCTCCACCTAGTACAAGAACTTCTATTTTTGATATGCCTGAATCTGTTATATGAGTGATTTGATATAATGTTAAGTTGCTTGCAAACCTGTACTTCTTCCACTTTGGGAGCCATATGAACGTCCTTCCTAGCATCAATTGACTATTGTTTTTGATGATATCTTGACATGGCTGCATATAGTACAACTCATTACTTTTATGGACATACATCACATTGTGTGTCTGTCATGATCTCCATTAGCTTTGGACTAAGGGGGAGTTTGTGCATCTCCATTTCAGTTCAACTTACATATACATAGACATTGAAACATCATCTTGTGAACTCGTGATTCCATTGTGCATCATGTTAAGGGACCAAACTTCTGCTCCCTGCCTGGCTTACTAGTATGAACTGCACTCTCACTATTGTGACCCATAAGTATATAGAATGGTGACTTGTGAAAAGTTGGATTATGTCCAACTGAAAGCATTCACTATGTGTGAGGACTTACCTCCGCCCAGTACCATGGGTCATTTTTCCATATAGGTCCAAGGCCGCATACCCCCTCCGTGAGTCTCACTAAGTAATTCAAAATTTCATACATAAGTTGAGGGGGAGTTATCATGAACATCCAATTGACATATTTACATACTACCCCTTCTTAAAATTCTCCATGTAGATTGCATATTCTCAGAGAGAGTGTTTTCTATCCATTCTTATTTTGCACATCTGTCCTTTGGATTGTCTGAAATCTACCATTCCTTGAACCATCCGTTGAATGTTTCCAGAATTCCTTGAATGCCTTGAACGTCTTAGAGGATTCTCAGTCTATTGTTGAATTCATTTATCTGAGTAGATCTTCTAGAAGAATATTCCTTTATGGAGCTTTATGACTGCCCTAACCATGAAAGCTATTGGTTTAAAATTAATGATTTTGTGAGCTTTTGAGTTTAACTATCTTGAAACTGGCTGCACTCAAACTTAATAGACTTAAACCAGCTTTTCATGTTTTTAACCTACTTTACCCTCCTACATCTGAAAGTTTATCGTTAGTACAAAGGCCTTTCTTGATTGAGAAACTTCAGCTAAGTATTATCTTTAAACAATCTGATTTGCTGGAATGCATAAGAGCTAATTATCTCAGAGCCATGACACTGGTTCACTGAGAAATATGTCTTCTCATAAAAGAAATGAGGTAAGATATGTCATGAAGTGCCTTTCTTAACTCTACTGTGATATAAAAGAAAAATCAAGGCAGAGCAATGGCATTGGTTTCACCGAGAAACTGAGCTTCTTCACCAAAGAAGTGGAAAGGACAACGTCATGAAGTGCCATGCTACCTCTGTTCTGGCTAAGGCAGAATTGTGAGCTACATTGAGTAACTGGGAGTGTTAACGTCTAATCAACGTGCACTCTCACGTCAAAAGGTGCATGATACACTTGACTGCTCGTAAAAGGTTTAACCATTGGTATCCAACAATGGTCTCTCTAGATAAATCTATTTTTGTGATGATCTTGGATAAAATAAGACAGGTCTAATTGTTTATCCTCAATACTTCCTGCAATAACTCTCAAGGGGGCTAATGGTTCTGAATGAGTAAGGTGAGAGGAGGTTAACCTGGTTTAAGTATGTATTTCTGGTTCATCTCTATTTATTTTGAATGCACATGCTTTCAAGTGCGTTTATTGAAAAACTCAGAATTCATCAGCATTAAACCAATCTAAATTTAAGGGCATTGTCACTAGAGTTCAATAATTGGTTTTTTCTGAAAAATCTGTAGCTCTGTAATTCTGAACTCCACTTCAAGTTGAGCAACCAGACTACGGCCTAGCTGTCCTGGCATCTGCCATCAAGAAAATCTGGTCTCTTGATGCTTCCTGGCTACCACGAAAATGCTTCCACGCTTAACAATTAACTTTTGGTATCTCTGCCTTCTCATCAATTGGCCTCATGGCTCAAATGCAATTGGTTTCAGTTTGTCATGCACTTGGGTGGTTTGTATTTTCTCTCTTCCATGCATTGCATAGCAAACTTTAAAAATCTGAAAAATAGAAAAATCAATAAAAAGTTGAAAAGTCTAAAGATCCTAAAAATCTGAAAACCAGCAAAGCATTAAAAATTTGGAAAAATCTGAAAACCAAATCTATCTTTATGGGTGCAAAATTGCCTTCAAATTGCATCATCCTGCTATATTTAAATCTCCTGCATATAATTGTTCCCCAAGTCTATGTTACCTTGCTATAACTGCATGATCTTTCAGCAGGGGAAGAGAATTATTGTGAACGTCTGTACTCCCTTCCTAACTGTGCCATATATTCTCTCTATTATGCTAGTTTGATGATGTCAAAGTGGGAGAGAATTATATCGTGTCATTAACTAAGGGGGAGTGAATTATATTGTGTCATTATCTAAGGGGGAGAGCCTTGAATGCCATTTATGATTATAATTATGTGCACCTTGATTTACATTGTACTCAAAATGACTCATAGTTGCCATCATCAAAAAGGGGGAGAATGTTGGATATATATTGTTTTGATGATGTTCAACTATGACTCATTGATGAGTCTTATGTGCATTTGATGATGTCAATACTCTTATATTTTAGGTCATTGTAAGTAAAATGAAAGAAATCAAGAATGGCACGCAAAGCAAGGTAGTTTGCTACGTAAAAATCAAAGCAGGTGATATCACTGATAAGTGCACAATAAACGAGTCAACTGGCAGCACGAAAATCAAGGTAGTTTTCAGCACGAAAATCAAGCTAAAAATTTCATGTTGATCAGGTCGATGCACGTGCCCAAGCTGAAGGACTAAGGTCGGTGCATATATCTTCTACTTGCCAGGCAAGGTTGATGCACATCTGCACTCTAGCACATCAAGGTCGGTGCATATACCCTATGTCTGTCAGGAAAGGTCGATGCACATGTTACAAGGTCAGTGCACACTTCCCTTCAAAAATATAAGGTCGATGCACATCGAGTTAGAACAGTACAATGCCAATGCACATGCCTAAGGTCGATGCATGTTACTGTTCATGAAGAGACAAGGTCGATGCACATCTGGCTAGCACAGTAACTAAGGTCAATGCACATTACTATTCACGCATAGAGAAGGTCAGTGCACATTAATGTTAATGCATATAGAATGTCTGTGCACATTTTAGTCTATGTCATATAAGGTCTGTGCACATTATTGTTTCTTCAAATAAGGTCTGTGCACATCACTTCACAATCATGAAGGTCGATGCATGTACTGTAGCTAGTGCACATAAGGTCGATGCATATCATTGTCCAGCATAATAAGGTCTGTGCACATCACTGTTCACAATCATGAAGGTCGATGCATGTACTGTAGCTAGTGCACATAAGATCGATGCATATCACTATCCAGCATAATAAGGTCGTTGCACATGCTGAAGACTGAAGACTAAGGTCAGTGCACATTTGCTCAATAGCCTTACCAGGTCAGTGCACATTTGCTCAATAGCCTTACCAGGTCGGTGCACATTTGCACCTAAGCTATACAAGGTCGGTGCACATATGCATCTTAGCGATAAAAGGTCTGTGCATGTTTGTCTTCAACGTATATAGGTCTGTGCATGTTTGCTTTCAACACATTTGAGTCTATGCATGTGTCACATATCCAAGTCTGTACACTTCTGCCTAACCAAGTCTGTGCACTTTCACATGTGCATAACCACGTCTGTGCACATATCCAAGTCTGTGCACATTTGCCTAACCAAGTCTATGCACATAAAGGGCTAAGCTTGTCCAGGGTCTGTGGACTTTTGGAATTCAAGTCTACGCACATGTATAAGTCCATGCACATTGAAGTCCAAGCTTATCCAGGGTCTGTGCACATGTAGAGAGCCAAGTCTATGCATACACATATTGTTTGATGAAATGCCTCAGTGAGCCCAATTCAACTACACTGAACTCACTTGCTCAAGTCCTCCTATGCATCAACCTCAACAATGAAGCAGCAGAACCTATTTGATTAAATGCCTCAGCGAGCGGCTACCAAGGCCTCTTTTAGCAATCATGCGATCTTTTTAGAAAAGAATACAGAGAGCAAAAATAGGAATCGCAAATACCCAAAAACACGTCTTTTGAGGTCTGGAAGGTGTCCTTGGTCAGTCAAACATCCCTGTCATCATTGGCTTACTATTTCAGCCATTTTGGTCAATAAAAAATCAGGTTACCTTTTCTGGGAACAGTCACCTATCTGGTACCCAGCTTTTTACCTCCATCTAATCAAATACTCTATCACTAAGATGGCAGGGGACAAAAGGACATCCTTAACTGTCCTGCTAGCTGAAGAAAAAGAAGATGCTGCAGATCTTACTTGGGAAGCTTCTACTCGCATACTCTCTGGTCAACCCAAGTAACAAGAAAGCCTAAATTATTTTCTGCTACCCCTCTAGCCAATCAGAGGTTGCCAAGACCCAAGCTCCCTAAAGATTTGAAAAGTGTCCGAAGACCTTCTTGGCGGGAAAGGTTCCGTGGGCTCTTCTATTTATGTGAAGCTTCCTCAAGAGAAGAGAAGCTGCTGAAGTTTAAGGCCAAACTTGAGAGAGCTGCTGGAGAGAGAGAGAAAGAGCCACGCCATTGAGCATTAAAAGAAGAATATCTAAGAAGGGAGAAAAGAAAGAGTGCAACCCAGCCCTGGTTCGAGCTAAACCCGTGGTGAAGAAGGAAGAAGAAGTTAATGAAAGTGCAGTTCCTCTCTGTAGCCAGCCCCCAAGCATAGTTGAGCTTCATCACAAAGCCAGAGTGCCTTCTTCCTGCCCTGTAGTTAGACTTTCATTTTTCTTTTCTGAATCAATGTTTCAAGTGTGTTCCCAGTGCTCTATTTTGAGATCGGAAGTGAGTCCTTGGCTGTGTTCAGCCTTGTGTGTTCTTGGGAGATTGTCCCAAGTGTCATTGCTGCACTTGCAGCTTGTGTTTGTCTTTTTTTCTCTCTCTATGTGTGTAGAGGACCTCGTCCTTGAGTGTGTGTGTATGGAGGACCTCGTCCTCGTGTGTATGTGTGTGTGTGTGTATGCAAAACTGTGACGACCCGAGAATCTGATTACCGGGAAGGCCCGATAACTAGAGACTCGAACCGCCGCCCACGAGCGGGAGGCTCGGAAGGGCTAAAAGGGAGTGTGGAGGTACAAAGAAATAGGAAATATGGTAGGACAATTCAATAATTAACAGAAATAAATAAACAACTACAACAGAGTCTAGTCCAACAGAAAGTACAGTCTAAAGCAGTAAAATGTACCACATGCCAAGTGAACACTCGGCCCGAAAAGCTGGCAACTAAGAACCTCCGTGCAGCACCCTCGAACCCCGAGGAAGAACCGACGCACCTGAAACGCAGGGGTGAGCCTCCTGTCATTGGCCCAGTAGGGATCCCGCGGAACCCCAACTGAGAAACAACGGCGGCACGGAAAGAAGTAACTACAAAAGCAGGAAAGTAACTACGGTGGCCGGCAAAACATCGGCTCCACAGCTACTCCTACTGAACCAGAAAACACGACCTAGTCTCCCGTCGGGGGACAACCAAGCCACGCACCCGACCACCCGATTTCACGATCAGGGACCACCAGACACGAACTGCCCTAGCCACGCTACTAGGAAAACGCCAAGATACCTCCGTAGCGGAGGCCTGTGTTGGGACGCTTAGGGTGATCTAAGGGGGGTGAATAGATCAAACACCTGATAAAAAACTACTGTAGCAGAATCAAATGCAGAATGTGAAATTCTGCTAAACAGATAGAATGCACAAATCAAAGACCAACCAGAACTGCTGAAGAACTTAAACAAACATGTACTGCGCAGAGTACTAGAATAAAGAGGCGATGCAAACCACAAAGTAATCACATAGTAGACAGAGGTTTTTAGGTGGTTCGGTCCTCCAGACCTACATCCACCCCACACTCAACCCGAGTGTGGATTACTGCTGACTCACAGCTTGAACCGCTGGGCACCACAGCTTGCCTACAATAGCTGGGGACTATAGCTTAACCCATCAAGAGGAATCCTCCTCTGCCCGCTGAGCAACACAGCTTGCTGTCCAGTGGAGTCCACCACTGCAACCGCTGACACACGGCTTGATGAAAAGATTCGAAAAATAAAACAAAAGCAAACGAAAGATAAAAAGAATCCCTGCAGGGAATGTAGCTCAAACAAGTGAGCAAACTCAGATCAGGTTTTGAACCAACGATCTGAGGAACAAATCACTCTCAACTCTTCTCTCTCTCAACTCTCTTTCTTTTCTCTCTTTCTTTTCTCTTCTGCTGGATCGAAAGGGCTCTCTACTCTTTTGCTTTTCCTTCAGGACTTCTGCATATTCGATCAGTCTTCTTCTGTGGAAGAAGGCTTCCTTATATAAGTAGTCACAGCAGGAGCAGCCCTGGGCGCGTGTCTTCCACATTTCCCGCCCAAAAGTTTTGGCCACGTGTCATCTTCCTGTCAGCCCTTCTAACCTCGGATCACGTGCCCTTCATAAGCTTCACGAATAGTACCTATCAGACAGAGAGAAACTTATCAGTTTAATGTCGACACCTTGTACAAACTTTGTTTGAAGTAATGTATAGACTCTGCAATGCGAAGACAATGTATAGACTTTGCAGTGTGTTATGCAGAATGCATCAAGCCAAATCTGAACATCAAGAATGAATGCAGAATGTATAGACTTCGCAATGTGTGGACTTGCCAAAAGAAAGGATGTACAGACTTGATGCAATGCAAGGCAACTAATATATAGACTTCACGATGTGTGGACTTGCCAGAAGAAAGGCTGTATGGACTTTGCGTTCTGAACAATGTACATGCTTACCACTGGAAGCGTGTACAGACTTCATGTTCACTATGCAAAATTTGTATAATGTATGGACTTAGTGTGTGCGAGCATGCTAACATGCAATGTGTAGACTTTGAATCAAAAGGATGCACAGGATGTACATACATTGGCTAATGCTGCAAGTGAACAATGTATAGACTTCAGCTCGTGCAAGCAAAGCCAATGTATAGACTTGGCGTTTGTGCAAGTAGAACGATGTACAGACCTTGTGTTGTGAACACAGGCTGTACAGACTTGAATGATGCATGCACAAGACACTGATGTATAGACTTAGTCTATGCAACACTGTATAGACTTCATGTGTGTGCTACAGAACAATGTCTAGACTTTGAAAGCTTGAACACGAACAGGCTGATGTATAGACTTTAAGTGATAGCCCAATGTACAGACTTGCATGAGACGCCCGATGTATAGACTTGACGAACGAGATGCAACATGAGACGCTCAATGTACAGACTTTACGAATGAGGTGCCCGATGTATAGACTTCAACTCTCAACTGAGACGGTGGATGAGATGCTAGACACTATACATACTTGAAGACAATGCATGCTGCAATGTGTAGACTTAGCCTATGCATAAGACACTAATTGAGACGGACGATGTGTAGACTTAGCCTATGCATAAGACGATGGACTCTGTACAGACTTGATGATAATGCATAAGACGATGCATGAGACGATGGACGCTGTATAGACTTGAGTGCTCTGACTATGCTCATGCAATGTATAGACTTGCCTTAAGCAAGGGCTGTACAGACATGCTACCTAGCCGATGTACATACTTCCTATATGTTCAAGTCCAATGTATAGACTTGCTGAGATATGCACCTGAAGAATATACAGACTTTATGCAGACTGACTTTGATGGATGTATAGACTTAACCGATGCAGACTAGTCCGATGTACAGACTTGCTCATCTGTTATACTGAATGCATGCTGGTCTGTTATACTGAATGCACTTAAACAAGGTATGCACATAGCAGATATTGAACTGAAGCAATGGGTGAATAGACTTGATATCTGACAGAATGCAATGCATCGACCAAGTGTTTGCATATGCAGTAACTAGCAGTAATGCATGTATACTAAACACAATGAATGGTTCACTGTGAAACTTTCACTGTGTTGCTATCATCAAAACAAAATATCATAAGCTTGTGCCTAAGGGGCACAACATTCTCCCCCTTTTTGATGATGGCAACAAAGTGACAGTGAGTCACCAACCAAAAATTTCTCCCCCTTTGACATGATCAAAAAGAAAGAAAAACATGTGTGCAACATGCAGATTTCCCTTAGAACATCTCAAACTCCCCCTGAATGAATAACTCCCCCTGAATTGATTCTCCCCCTTTGAGAAAGGAATATGAAGATAGGAGGGAAAGAACATGAATGAGGAGGGGGTCACTACACAACAGCTGAAGCAATGGTTCAGAAGGTGAGCATGATTATAAACAACTGTTAAAGTATAAGAGTCAATAATATGCAATCTTGAAAAAAAAATTCAGGTTTAACAGTGATAAAGATAGAGTAAAGCAGCTGACCACTGAAAAAGAGTTTATAGACTCCATTTATAGCAATGAATCTAAGGCACATGGTTTTAATAGAAAAGTCAGAAATAATACCCTTTGTGATTAAACATGGAAGATCAAGAAAGGTAACTTGAATATGTATTGAGAAAAACAATTTTCACTCAATGACTTTTGATTTCAAAGGGTTATAGCAGTTTGTTTTTCATTTTTTTTTAATTTTCAGAAACTGAGCTAAGTGAATAGACCAGTGGCATTTATGCTGTTGACATTAGGTGTACACCTTGATCAGAGGTAGGTACCCCCAGTTACTAGGCATAAACTACTAGATCTATTTCAGATCAAGACCCACAAGGAACAGTTTTCACCTTTGACATTAAGAGTACACCTTGATCAGAGGCCAGTACCCCCAGTTACTTGGTGACAACTCCCCCTATAGAGTTGACCCTATGAACAGAGGTAGTCTGAAGCACTTCATGACTTATGAATTCTCCTGCTTCTTTGGAGGAGATCACAGTTTCTCAGTGTAATTCAGCCATTGCTCTGTCACTATGTTCAGCTCATTACATTGATGATCTTATTTACTGCTGCCCTTATTTCTTTTAGAGTGATTGTTTTTTTAAAAAAAATACACACTCTATTTACCTTTTCTAGACATTTCCAGATTAACACATTCAGGTAAAAAAAAAACCTTTTCTACTCTAACCATGAGACAGAGATTAAGAGCTATAAAAGTTTTCTTTTATATCAAGTTCTGAAGTACAGACACTTAACTCTTCAATTTATAAAGGTTAAACCTTTAGTTCCTTCCAATTTGCAAGTGTAATCCATATAAATGAACAATTACAATAGCCACAGCTCAATGTATTAAACCAGAAGCAATGCTGTTGTTCAGTGAAGGTTAGGGAAATGATGGCAATTGTTAAACAGTGATAGCAATAAGCAATAAGATCCAAGAGCATCTGATGTCAAAGACTATGAAGGAATTGAGTGGGGACTATAAGGAGTGAAAAAGATTCAATGTCGAGAACAGAACTCTCAGCTCCCCCTGACACCATGATGCAAGAAATATGCTATGCAATGATAATTTCCTTTCAGATTTTTCAAATATGATGCAGTACACTATTCTACATGAGGACTTGACCATTGGTACTTGGCGAAGAACCTGGTCTCAAGGACCATCTCACACATAGTAAGAACCTCCCGGTAGATTTCCCTGCCTTTTAGTAGCTTATCATTTAATATACCAAGGTTATACAAATGATATATGCAGTGCAAAGCAGTCCTATATGCATTGAACAATTTTCTTGATGCAAATGATAAATGTAGACATTAGACATATGCATCAACTATATGCATTAAATGAACCATTCAAACTCAGTGTAATAGATGGCAGAAGAAGAGCATCAAATTTATGCAAAATTAATTCAGTAGCTGAGTCTGGAATGCAGACTGATCAGCTAGACAAGAAGAGAAAATCAGAAATTAAACAACCGAATCAACATGACTTTCTCAATTCAATTCTGAAGGTAAATCACTTACCTGCTTTACCTAACTGATTTATTTTTACCCTTAGTGTTGCATCAGATTGTTGACAAGGCTTCCAATCTCTTTCAGCTTTTAGAACTTTTGGCCCTGCCTCTTGTCATATGCCTGGAGTAGCTATTCCTGTTTCAACATTTTGTCCCCGACTACCAGGCATACCTGCAAACATACTTAGGGAGCAGATTTTGGAACCCAAGATAGTTTGGGCCCCAAAACAGAAACAGACATATGAGAGTGAAAACATGACAAAAGCTGTTTAGGGATCCACATTTGTGTGAAAGTGGAAGGTTTGGTGGATTTTACAGCTTGAGAGTTCTTTTTGTTATTTTTCTTCTTCTCAGCACCAACAGGTTTAGTTTTCTTTTTCTGGTGCTTTGATGGTTATTGTGTAGTCCTGGCATTTATTTTATTAAAAGCATTGTTGTTTTTCTGCCAGTGCCTTGGCCAATGAGTATACTGGAAGTTGTGGCCCAAATTGGTCCTAGGCTGACCATAGCACACCTGTTGACTAGGACTCCATGTCCTAAAGTGACTATCCCATCTCCTAGCTGGCTGAGATCTATAGGGCTGAGTGGGGAAATTCTGATACCTAGACCTCATGTACATAGGATTCCACCCAAACCTATTAAGTGGTTGTGAGTGAATGTGATAATAGACTTGGGCTCGAGGGAAATAGGGATGTGCAAACTGGTTCCTAGCTACACTTGGTCTCCCTGCCACCTTTGACCCTCTAGGTTTCTGCACTGACTTATATTGGGTCTTTTTCTGAGCAGTTGATGGTGGTGGAGACTTAGCAGCCTTGGACTGGGGTTTTGATGTGCTAGTTGGCTGACCCCTAGCATTGGACTTTTCCTTGGAAGAAGAGCATGCAGCTCTAGGCTCTACAACTTTCTGCTTTCCCTTGTCCTTAGCACTGGACACTTTTGATTTTACATTATTGAAAGCAGATTTTTCATTGACCATTTTTATGAGTGGTCCTTTATTCTTTTCTTCCACAAATGAAATAGTTTTCAATTCAAAGCTCTTTTTAGCTGAGGGATTAAAACCGAGACCCTCTTTTCTGAAATTGACTTTTGACCCTAGCAAAGCATTAAGATTTTCTGTTCCTTAGGTCATGCTTTCAATGATTTTCCTTTTGTCAGAATTTTCATTTTCTAAATTTTCAACAGTTTTCTTCAGTTCATCATTCACAGACAAGACAGCTTCATATTTTTCAGTTGAAATCTTTATTTCATTTTCAGACTTCTGAATTTTCAATTTCAATTCATCAACAACATTTTTCAGCAATTCTTTTTCTTTCCTACAATCAATCACAACATGCTTTAATTCATCAAACTTAGAACATGCATTTTTCAATTTGTTATTCTCTGATTGTAAACATGCAACTTTATCAGAAAGTGTTTTATCATTAACCAGAGAATTCATTTTCTTCTTCAAGAGTCTGTTTTCCTTCTTAATATCATTCACTTTATCTAACAGATCTCCATAAGCATCTTCCCAATCAGAAATAGTATAATGTTCGAAAGGGGATGATACCTGATCGGACTCTTCTTCTTCTTCTCCATTCCTGGCCATCAAGCAGATGTCCTTTTCTTGTTTCTCACTATCTGAGGAAGTGCTCAACGTGCCTTCTTCCTCATCACTCCATGTACTGACCATGGCCTTTCCCTTTGGCACTTTCTTCCATGGTCTTCCTTTCATTTTCTGAAACTCTGGACAATCAGCCTTCATATGGCCTGTCTTCCTGCAATGATAACAAGCATTAACATCAGATTTTTCAGCAGGGTTAAATTTATACCTGTTATGCTTCCTGCTGTGGTGTTTTCTGTAGATATGTTTCCCTTCTGTTCTAAGAAATCTTCTGAACTCTCTTGTAATCATAGCTGGTTCATCCTTTTCAAACTCCGATCCAGATAGGCTCCGATCACTGGATGATCCACTACATCTGGACTGTTTTGAACAGCTATGCTTGGCCTTCAGAGCAATAGGCTTCATGTATTCGAGCTCTTCAGCTTGTTGAAGATTCATCTCATATGCCATCAAAGAGCCTATCAGCTCATTAGGTTTCATCTTTTGTAGATCTTTTGACTCCTCAATCACAGTTGCTTTGGTATGCCACATCTGAGTCAACGATCGAAGAATCTTCCTCACAACATCATGATCGGTATAGCCTTTTCCCATATTTCTTAGACCATTTGTTATAATGGTCAGACGAGCATACATTTCGGTCACTGTCTCACCGGGCTTCATCCGAAATGCTTCATACTTTGTCACTAGCATATTAGCCCGTGTCTCTCTCACTTGAGACGTTCCCTCATAAATGACCTCAAGAGTATCCCACATCTCCTTCGTCGTCTTGCAGGATGACACTCTATCAAATTCAGTGGGATGGAGTGCACACTGAATGGCGTTGATGGCGCTCCAATTCAGAGTAGATTTCCTGATTTCTTCTTTGGTCCACAATTCCTCATTCTCATGTAGCTCATAGGGACCTTTGCTTATGATCTTCCAGATCTCGTAGTCTTTGGCTCTGAGGAAGACCTGCATCCGGTTCTTCCAATATGGGAAGTTGGATCCGTCGAAGAAAGGTGGCTTCGTAGTAGACTGACCCTCTGCTGTTAACCCTCTAGCATCCAAGGCCGTTCCTCTTTAGGATGTTAGTCCTGCACAAAGAGTTAGGCTCTGATACTAATTGTTGGGACGCTTAGGGTGATCTAGAGGGGGGTGAATAGATCAAACACCCGATAAAAAATTACTGTAGCAGAATCAAATGCGGAATGAGAAATTTTGCTAAACAGATAGAATGCACAAATCAAAGACCAACCAGAACTGCTGAAGAACTTAAACAAACATCTACTGTGCAGAGTACTAGAATAAAGAGGCGATCCAAACCACAAAGCAACCACACAGTGGATAGAGGTTTTTAGGTGGTTCGGTCCTCCAGACCTACATCCACCCCACACTCAACCCGAGTGTGGATTACTGCTGACTCACAGCTTGAACCGCTGGGCACCACAGCTTGCCTACAACTGCTGGGGACTACAACTTAACCCGTCCAGAGGAATCCTCCTCTGCCCGCTGAGCAACACAGCTTGCTGTCCAGTGGAGTCCACCACTGCAACCGCTGACACACAGCTTGATGAAAAGATTTGGAAAACAAAACAAAAGCAAACGAAAGATAAAAAGAATCCCTGCAGGGAATATAGCTCAAACAAGTGAGCAAACTCAGATCGGGTTTTGAACCAACGATCTGAGGAACAAATCACTCTCAACTCTTCTCTCTCTTAACTCTCTTTCTTTTCTCTTCTGTTAGATTGAAAGGGCTCTCTGCTCTTCTGCTTTTCCTTCAGGACTTCTGCATATTCGATCAGTCTTCTTCTATGGAAGAAGGCTTCCTTATATAAGCAGTCACAGTAGGAGCAACCCTGGGCGCGTGTCTTCCACATTTCCCGCCCAGAAGTTTTGGCCACGTGTCATCTTCCTGTCAGCCCTTCTAGCCTCGGATCACGTGCCCTTCATAAGCTTCACGAACAGTACCTATCAGACAGAGAGAAACTTATCAGTTTAATGTTGACACCTTGTACAGACTTCGTTCGAAGCAATGTATAGACTCTGCAATGCGAAGACAATGTATAGACTTTGCAGTGTGTTATGCAGAATGCATCAAGCGAAGTATGAACATCAAGAATGAATGCAGAATGTATAGACTTCGCAATGTGTGGACTTGCCAAAAGAAAGGCTGTACAGACTTGATGCAATGTAAGGCAACGAATGTATAGACTTCACGATGTGTGGACTTGCCAGAAGAAAGGCTGTATGGACTTTGCGTTCTGAACAATGTACATGCTTACCACTTGAAGCGTGTACAGACTTCATGTTCACTATGCAAACATTGTATAATTTATGGACTTAGTGTGTGCGAGCATGCTAACATGCAATGTGTAGACTTTGAATCAAAAGGATGCACAGGCTGTACAGACATTGGCTAATGCTGCAAGTGAACGATGTATAGACTTCAGCTCGTGCAAGCAAAGCTAATGTATAGACTTGGCGTTTGTGCAAGTAGAACGATGTACAGACCTTGTGTTGTGAACACAGGCTATACAGACTTGAATGATGCATGCACAAGACACTGATGTATAGACTTAGTCTATGCAGCACTGTATAGACTTCGTGTGTGTGCTACAGAACAATGTCTAGACTTTGAAAGCTTGAACACGAACAGGCTGATGTATAGACTTTAAGTGATAGCCCAATGTACAGACTTGCACGAGACGCCCGATGTATAGACTTGACGAATGAGACGCAACATGAGACGCTCAATATACAGACTTTACGAATGAGGCGCCTGATGTACATACTTCAACTCTCAACTGAGACGGCGGATGAGACGCTAGACGATGTACATACTTGAAGACAATGCATGCTGTAATGTGTAGACTTAGCCTATGCATAAGACGCTAATTGAGACGGACGATGTGTAGACTTAGCCTATGCATAAGACGATGGACTCTGTACAGACTTGACGACAATGCATAAGACGATGCATGAGACGATGGACGCTGTACAGACTTGAGTGCTCTGACTATGCTCATGCAATGTATAGACTTGCCTTAAGCAAGGGCTGTATAGACTTGCTGCCTAGCCGATGTACAAACTTCCTATATGATCAAGTCCAATGTATAGACTTGCTGAGATATGCACCTAAAGATTGTACAGACTTTATGCAGACTGACTTCGATGGATGTATAGAATTAACCGATGCAGACTAGTCCGATGTACAGACTTGCTCGTCTGTTATACTGAATGCATGCTGGTCTGTTATACTGAATGCACTTAAACAAGGTATGCACATAGCATATATTGAACGGAAGCAATGGGTGTATAGACTTGATATCTGACAGAATGCAATGCATCGACCAAGTGTTTGCATATGCAGTAAGTACCAGTAATGCATGTATACTAAACACAATGAATGGCTCACTATGAAACTTTCACTGTGTTGCTATCATCAAAACAAAATATCATAAGCTTGTGCCTAAGGGGCACAACAGCCTGCCCTCATGAAAAGGGCCCGAGCCAAAACCACACGGTCAGGGAACACGGTCACGACCTCACCGTCGTGAACACAACGCTGTCTGGAGGAAGGCCCTCGGTGACGCTCACCGGAAACCCCAGACCTCGACTCCGGGAACACTCCCGAAACCACTCATGAAGTCCCGTCTCGCAGACGGAAACAGAATCCGGTACACGACAACACACGTCACGTGACAGGAGCACCACCCACTAGAAGAACGGCCGGATGCGTCCCCTGACGTTTTACACCGCGTCACAAGTGTCTAGCTACGATGTCCCGAGTGTGAGACTCAGACACGCAACAAGTACCACAACAAGGACTAGCTGGGGTCACGCTCGTCAGCGCGTGTCGTAAGCCCCCATCTACGTGTGCACACATAGACCATCTGCTCTAGGTCGGGTCCTCTAGCTGGTTTTTCCCCCCACCGGACTCTGGTGGCAAAGGCAAGGGGCCCTACGGAAACCAGCCTAAAAACCGCCTCTCACTGGGTCTCGCTCTCCACCACTCCCAGGTGGGTCCGCACTCGCGTGCGCAGGAAGCTACGACTAGTGGACGTGTCACAGAACGTGAACACTAGAAACCACGCACGCACCCATTGCGAGTAACATGGAGCAACAGGTGGCTCAAAGCCACCCGACTCGGGACGGCCCACTAGACCTACTAAACCCAACGACCATTGAGTCACGGGACTTGGGGTCAAGACCGTTGCACATGACAGCACTGAGCCGTCAATCTGGCCTAATCCCTAGGTCCAAAACAATGATGGGAAGAATCACAAGGCAGTTCACCACTACCAAGCCCTATCCCTCGAGGAGGGAAACTTAAGCGACCTCCAGCCTCAGGATGGGAGATTGGACTCACAGTCCAAGGCCAGACACATGGCCCACTCAGAAGCCACCTTCAAGAGAAGCAACGACTTGCCGAGAAACCTCACCGCACTCACACTGATACACGGCGACTCGATCTAGCAAGAACACGGAAGCCCGGAACACCTGGGGTCACCCGGACCCACCAAGCCCACGGGCACACTTATCGAGGTAACACGGTACCACCAGACACCCGAAAAACACGGTAACGAAACCCACGGGGTGCCCGGGACACTCACGAGGCCAAAGGTCGACCACTGGGTCACAACTGGGTCGACCAGAGACCAACACAACACAATCGGAACGCTAGAAGGTCACCTGGACCCTTAAACCGATGGGCACGCTAATCGAGGTAAATGGAACCTCCGAACACCCAAAGACAAGGTCACTGAACTCCCCGGGGTGTCCGGGACACACACGGCCCAAGGGGAGCACGATCAGCCATAGACTGCCCACCCTGGGCTGCCCGACTGGTCCCCTCAAGATCGCGCTACCCTCGCGTAGCGCGTTCAGAACAGAACGCGCTATACACTGATAGCGTGACAAGATAGATCGCGCAATAGGCCTATAGCGCGACCAGGACAAATCGCACTGGGATCACCTAGCGCGACAAGACAGAACGCGCTAGGACCCTATAGCGTGACAGGAACCGCCTTACTGTTCATCTTCTCCGATGAACGTGTCCCATCGGGGCGACGCGACCCTCAAGAACGCGCTAGCTGGGGCAAGCGCGTTCTCAGTCTGCTCCCGAAAATGGTGGAAATGGCAGAAAAACCCATTCCACGCTCCATTCACCCCCAGGTGAAGGGGAAACAAAAGGGAAAACATTCCCCAACCTCTCTAGCACCGAGAGGACCCATTTAAACCCCAAAAACACAATCAAAACACAAGATTCGACTCACACACCCCAAAATATGCATTTTCCCCAAAACGCCCAAACAAGCCCGCTTGGCCCACCACGGCCTACTAAACTCGCGGGAAATGAAGTACGCGGGTTGAGGGTCCATCTCCCTACCTCCACCGAAGATTCGACGCGCCGTGGATGCCGATCCACGAAGAAAAGCCATTTAAACCCTCGCCGGTTCACGATCACACGAACTGCCTCCACCATCGCAATCCTCGTCCCGTGCCCGTCACTCCACGTCCCACGAGCCACGCCGCCCCACCCTCGCCGCCTCCATCGGCTGCCCGGAGTGAGAGGGGGAGAGGAGAGAACGTGAGAGAAGTGAGAGGGAGGGAAGAGAGAAATGAGAGATGGGAAGAGAGAGGAAAAAGGAGGTTAATATATAGAAAATCCAGAAATTCTCAAAAATACCAAAAAATAGAAAATCACGTTTCCACGATCCTCGGAATGCTCCGATCGCAATGGTACCACTCGCGCCCTGGTGAACGGCCCGGTTCACCCGTAACGAGGTTCCGAAAGAATTACCGAAATACACACCGGGAATCGGAAAACACACGCGGAAAAGCCGCGGAACGCTTTCGGGCCTCCGAAACAACTCCGGATCATGCCGATCCGAAAACGAAAGATGTCCGAAATGAAATTTTAGACACAACGGAGTTGGATACTCCGAGAAACCAGATCCGGGACCCATGAACAAGGATCTAAAAATCTGGGGCATTACAGCCCTCCCCCCTTAAAGAAATTTCATCCTCAAAATTTAGGACTGGCACCAAGCCACAGGGGAAGAACGCCTCGACCAACTGACAATGCTGTCAGGGCCCCAGCACAGAAAAACCTCGATTCTCGTAAAAGCACCGATCATGAGGGATATGGCCTGACCATAATCACGAACGACGCCACGCTCCGCACACTGCACACACATCGGTCACCAGAGTAGGCATAATACAAAGGCGCAAGTTTGGTATCACCTCAGACACAACGAAAACAACTCACGGCATCGCTGCCACCGTCTCGCTCACCGAGGGAACACAATCCTCGCCACAAGAACCAATCCACCGGTCAACGCCCATGCTCGGTGGACCAACCGAACGCCAGCTTCTCAACCCGCTGACCGATCTAACACCCTGCACCATAGGCAACCAATCACTGAGCTTCCACCAGCTAACCCCAGGCAAGCCAAATGCCAACGACAGCACGGGACCAACTCTGTCAGAACTCAAACTTCGACTAAGCTCATATCCCATCCAAAAACACACCATAGAAAATAGCCACCAAAGGCCTCGCTGGCACGCAGTTCTCTCCATTCTCGAGCCCCTACAACCAGCATCTTCTGTCTGTAAAAGACCATCCACCCGGTCACCAGACATTTGCCAACGGGAAACCTCCACTGGCCCAGCAGGCACGATTCAACTCATGACAGGCCATCCACTGACTCACGCACAGACCAACACCACATCTAGACCTATCATCATGCCAACTCTACCCTCTCAGGGGAGTACAGCGAAATCAAATGACTCCATCTCCCCTCGGTCTTCACGTCACTCGACTGACTTACAGGGAATCCTCCCTTGCTGGCCGCAGACTGAGGATCAATATCCAACGCCAACGTCTCATCAGAGACCTCCACCCACGGGCATCGACCACCGTCCTATCTCATCGAATCCTATCTCATCTAAACCTCCATCTCAATTAATCCAAGAGGATGCCTGCCAATCCCTACTCCCGCTCTTATCACAAAGCCACAGGACACACACAACCTCATACGATCCACGGCACACTTCTCCAAAACTGACAAGTGCCGCCTGCCACCACGGCAAGGAGGTCGACGACGCCACGACCAATGCACACGGGTCCGTAGATAATACACGCCTTACCACGGTCGACCACTCAGTCAACCTGACCAGCCACCCACGGCCACCAATCGGGACCCCTAATCTCTCAGACATCACTTCTCCGAAACACGATCTCATCCGCGAACGCAACCTCCAACGCAAGAACAGGGTACTCATGTGGCAACCTCGCCAGCATATTTCCCAACTTTCCTCTTGCCAATGCCATGAACCACAATATCTCAAGCAACGACACGGCAACATGTCTCACGCCGTTGGAGACAACGCATATCAATGAACCAATCCTCGGCTGCTCTGCACTTCCTCAGAAATCTACCCGCAACAACCAATGCTACGATCCGCGCACTCTGATCCACACACATAGCCACCACAACGCCAACTCGGGATCCACCATCTCGACAACCATCAGCAACCCCGCAGACTCCGATCCTTCGCACATCGGGAACCACAACGCCAACCGTAATTCTCGCGAACACCGCCCAGCCGACACTCGTCCTTCCGGAACAGCGCCAACACCCTTACACATCAGGGAACGGGCAACGCTTCTCACAGGCAACCACCTTGCCAAAATGCGGGACGCGTCTCGCACGGACTTCATGGCGCACGAAGGCCAACCAATCCGGACGCACAATGCAAGATGATGAACCTTAGCCAAACACGATTCTCTCTGACCAAAAGAGAACCCAATCACACCTCCGACCAACGGAAGAAAAACTCCACACTCGACCTGACCTCGAGCCTCGCGAATGCTGGGAACAACACCTTCCAGCACCAAGAAAACCATCACTTCTGTCAGGTCAGCTCCTCCGACAACACTCGCCAAGTGTCCCGTCGAACAACGATCACAACATCTCTCGATGCACCACCGCTGTAATTCCCCGAACTGCAACACACCACACCAAGAGCCGCAACACGAGCCATAACTGGCAACCGCCAACGCTCATCCTCGAGTCCCGAAACTCACCGCGGAACCTTCACATCTCGAGCCAAATCCTGGGCGAACACAACCCATTCGCACGCAGAAGCGCAGGAGCGAGAACTTACTGGGACACCACAGCCCAATCCTACCTCAGAATCGATAAGAATAACCGGGACCGACACGTCATTTATGATGCCACAGGGCACGACAAGGACATCGGGCTCAACAAATCAGCAGCTCAACAGAAAACCTTCCGCTCACTCGAGCATAATTCTCGACCAGAGCACCCGCTCCAACACCTCAAACCACAACCTTAACACCGTAGGGGCTGGGCAATCCTCAGACTGGAGTGGCCAAACTCGACAACAGCTCTCTCAGAGCACACCCACGGCCACTTAACGACGAACAGTCCTCGCCAGCCACCTGACCTTGCTGTAAATTCCTAGAACGTAGCACCACAGCAACACACCCGCCGATAACCTCTGCCCAACGCAGCACGATCGGGGCATCCACCCGAGGGAGAAAGCTCTCGACCTCGACGGTCGACCACTCCGCGGACAGCAACCACCCTCACCGCGCCGCACAGCGCACTCAAGCTCTCAAGCGAGAAGCAAAGCGGAAAACAAGCATGAACCCTTATGCCAGCTGTCGACTGTACTGGACCTTATGGACTCTGATCACTGCAATATCTCGAATTCCCATGTACGTCCACAACCACGCTCTGATACCAACTGTGACGACCTGAGAATCCGAATATCGGGAAGGCCCGATAACCCAAGACTCGAACCGTCGCCCACGAGCGGGAGGCTCAGAAGGGCTAAAAAGGAGTGTGAAGGTACAAATAAATAGGAAATAAGGCAGGACAATTCAACAATTAATAGAAATAAATAAACTGTCATGCCCCGAGCCTTTATTACAGCGGAAGACTCACTCGGGGAGTGCGAACAGCCGACATGGTAAGCCTCTTGCAAGCAAGAATATCAGAGCGCAAGACAATCACACAAAATAATGCAATTGCATAATATGTATTCAAAACTTCAATTTTATTTCATTACTAACTCAAGTACAACTACTAATTCAATTTCCATCATCTTTCATTCTACTAGACTCAAGAAATAGGAAAATTACATTGACTCAATTTAGACATTGTAACTTCCTAAGTCTTCGCTCATCTTTAATCACTCTCGGATCCGCTACTTGAATAATCCGAATCCGAACCACTTCCATCTCCTGAAAAATAATGAAAATAGGTAATGAGCACACTTACCCAGTAGGTATCTTCGCATCAACATGAAGGCACTAATAAAGTAATTAACATTTTAGCTCTAGAGAAATAAGGTAAAATCATGCAATGCGATGATCACGCGATTAAACCAAAGTAACAAGACAATCATATAAGATAGAATGAGAACAAGAATGAACTAGCAAAAATAGAACAAGAACATGATATTGGCCTCTCATGAACAAGAATATATCGAGAATGTACTAGCAAGCCACATATTCATCACTTTAGCATCTTATGCTTATGAGCAAGTGCTTCGTGAATTTCTGTGGAATATCAAGCAAGAATGTCATGTCGTGTCGTATCGTATCGTATCGTATCGTGGATCTTCACTTATTTATAGAAATAGTACTCCCAGCGCAATGCGACGCCAGTAGCATCATACCCCATGATTTATAAAATAGTATGTTTCCGACAATCAGCCGAGGGGACTAGCATAGAGCCCTTGAACACAATCAGTGCTCGATCGCATCTTCAGGTATAAATTAAGCTACTTCCACGCATGTAACAGTAAAGTATGGCCAAGAATATAATAATTCCAAATAATGAAAATCAATGAATGAATGCTTCAATTCGAATATATGAGATGAAGAAATAGACTTAAACAATGTTATGCTCATGGAAATAAATCGATAGCATAACGGTACATTCTTTTACCTTTCATTCATTTCATTAAGTCTTTTCAATCATTATGCTAAGTTCTAGACTATCATTAGTCCATCTAGAACTTTAGAAATAAACCCTTGGGTCAAACCTTGGGTTAATATATGCAAGCTGTGTGACAGTCATCTACTGGGCCATTACATTCTGTAACGCGCCAGTATCGGGCCGTTACAGTGATCCGAGTCCAGAACAATAAAATAGACTTAGAGAAATGTGACGGTCATGCAATGGCCGTTACGTGCTTCTGACGGTCCAATGTAAGGCCGTTACATTACTAGATCCAGAAACAACGATAGTTTATTCTAGTTAATGGGCTTTAATGATACAACCAACTCGGCGTCCTAGTGGGAATCTCAGGCTCGCGGAGAATTACGGAGGCCTTGAAACAAGATTTCCTAGTCCATTGGAAGGAATATCCAATAGAGAGGTCCTCATGTCCAAGATTATGTTCCTATAGTGCAAAGTGTGAACTAATGGTCAACACACCAGAGTATGTGCCATGTACTTATAGAAACGACTCTATTGATAGAGAAAGAATATATAGATATAGACATATATCGATGTGAAACCAAGATAAAAAACTTTACTAATTCATCTTTCAAAATCATATTTCTAATTATAAAACTATAGAGTTTGGCTTCATGAAATTAACATAACTCAAAGTAAAAGTGAGATACCAAATCATGCAATACCTATCATGAATGCTTAAATAATCTCAAAGTCATATAACCAGGTTAACACTTAGGTAACTAGGCTTAATAATAAGAAATATTAACAAATCATATGCTGTCTAGGGTTGATAGATCATAGAATCTGACGGTCTAGAAGTGGGGCGTCACAGTGATTGTGACGGTCAGAGAACAACCGTTACCCTTATGTAACGCGTCTGTATTGGTGCGTCAGAGTTAACAGAGTAACTCATATACCACAGACACTGTGACGGCTCATAGTAAGGCCGTTACATGAATGTGACGGTCCTACTGTCACGCGTCAGAGTGTCTGCTAACAGAAAGTAATATGAAACATAAGAGATTAACTCACATCATGCCTATAACCAAACACCATAAGTTTTTAGGCATGAATAAGAAGGATATGCTATCTACATGCATAGGTGACCATGAATAGATGAAATACATGTTTTAAGTTCTCAATTTAGGGTTAAGAGATGCATGTAATGTATGGAACTAGTAAAACATGAAATTGATGCTCTACTATGCATGAAATTCAATCAAACAAGAGGGATTATTGTCCTATCAAGTTGTTTTTGCCGTTCATGAGATAACCTACCTCTTGTCTAGGCTTCAAACTTCCAATTATGGTCTGAACACCGAACCCTAGTTCCCTTCTTCCTGTGATTTTTCAGCAACTTCCTTGGGCTCTAACTCCACGACCTCTTGACCTAAAGATGTGAAATTTGGAGAGGAGTTAGTCTAAAGTATTGTAAACAAATACTTCTAAAGAACTTACCCAAGATTACACGTCCTTACCTTGATTCCTTGCGAGCCAAAAGTAAGGGTCGCACAGTTCAGAACTAGGTCCTATTTATAGGGTTCTAGCTAAGGTTTGAAGATTATATCGATTCTAGAGTCCTTATTCTATCAAAACCTAATCTTTAAGAGTTCTTGGGGTCTTTATACATTGTTCCAATTAGGTCTCTTGTGGATAGGAACATCAAGTTCCAATCTTTTTGCAAGTTCTTTTACTTACGGAACTCGCAGGCTGTGACGATCGAGCCTTGCCGCGTTACACGGCTGTGGCGGTCTTACGATAGACCGTTACAGTCATCGTATTCAGAAATTTTAAATTTAATAAAACTCTTTTATCCATTATCCATTAAATTATCTTATTAAGGAGTGTTTATCTTTAAAAATCCGAGGATAGGCTTAATAACCTTCTAGAATATGGGCCAAACTAAATGGGCCAGATCTTTAAACCTTTTGGATAATAATTAGATAGGCTAGGTTATCTTATTAACATATTTGGGCCTTATAATGACTTATTAACCCGTTAATCCATTTATAAATTCATTTAGCGCAAATAAATTTCAAAAAAATTATTAATAAATCCAGAAATTACTTATATAAATTCCGGGGCACTACACCCTCCCCCACTTAAAAAGAATTTGGTCCCAAAATTCAATACATGGATTGTGGAGAGTGTACTTACAGTTAAATAATTCTGAAAATCTTTTCCGCATAGCTGCTTCGGTTTCCCATGTTGCTTCGTATGGCCATGTTTTCTTCCATTGAATTTTGACCATAGGGATAACCATATTTCTTAGTTGACGGACTTCCCGATCCAAAATCTTTATTGGTGTTTGCTCATATGTCATATCCTTCTGAATCTCCAGATTGTTATAAGTGATAATATGGTTAGGATCATATACATATTTTTTCAGCATGGAGACGTGAAATACGTCATGAACTCCTGCTAATTGTGGAGGTAAAGCCAATCTATAAGCCACTTCACCGACCCTTTCAAGAATTTTAAATGGGCCAATGAACCTTAGAGTTAGTTTTCCTTTAATACCAAATCTTTGAATACCACGTCCTGGAGAAACTTTTAAATATACATGATCTCCTACCTGAAACTCCAAGTCACATCTTCGATTGTCAGCATAAGTCTTTTGCCTATCTTGTGCCATCTTCATTCTTTCTTGGATGAGCTTTATTTTCTCTGTAGAATCTCTGATAAGGTCAGGGCCTAGAAATTATCTTTCCCCTATTTCATTCCAACATATTGGTGATCGACAACTTTTCCCATATAGAGCTTCAAAAGGTGCCATTTGTATGCTTGCTTGATAGCTATTATTATATGTAAATTCCACCAGAGGCAAGTGATCATGTCAACTTCCTCCAAAATCAATGACACAAGCCCTGAGCATGTCTTCTACCACCTAATTTGTTCTTTCCGTCTGACCATCAGTTTGTGGATGGAAAGCTGTGCTAAAATTCAATCTAGTCCCTGAAGAATGTTGTAGACCTTTCCAGAATTATGATGTGAATCGAGGATCTCTATCTGATACAATAGTGACTGGGACACCATGTAGTTTAACAATTTCTTTTATGTATAATGCTGCTAGAATATCTACCGACCATCGACTCTTTATTGGTATAAAATGTGCGGATTTCGTCAATCGATCTATGATTATTCATATACCATCGTGTCCACCTCTTGTCTTAGGTAATCCCATGATAAAATCCATTCCTATGCTATCCCATTTCCATTCGGAAATATTTAAGGGATGTAATTTATCGGCAGGTCTGAAATGTTCCGCCTTAACTTGTTGGCATGTAAGACAGCGAGATACAAAGTCGGCTATTTCCCTCTTCATATTGGGCCACCAAAAGTTTCTTTTGAGATCTTGATACATTTTTGTACCTCCTGGATGAATGGTGTACTTTGATTTATGTGCTTCTTCTAAGATCAATTTCTTTGTATCTTCATGATCTGGTATACACATTTGACCCTTAAATAGCAATCTTCCATCATCAGAAATAGAAAAATCCGGCCTTTGTTCAATATTGGCCTTAATTTCCAGTAAAACTGGGTCATCCTCTTGCAACTTGGCTAAATCCTCAATCAATGTAGGTTGAGCTCGGATATTCACTATGAAGCAATATTCTTCCTTAATGTCAACATCTAAATTCAACTGAGCAAATTGAGGAATAAGGTTATTCACACTAATCATGAGACTGGATAACATACCCATTGGTTTTCTACTGAGTGCATCTGCTACAACATTTGCCTTGCTAGGATGATATTGAATAGCAAAATCAAAGTCCTTGAGATGTTCTAACCACCTCCTTTGCCTCATGTTAAGCTCTTTTTGAGAGAATAAATATGTCAAGCTCTTGTGGTCTGTGTAGATCGTGAACTTTTCTCCATAAAGATAATGACGCCAAATTTTCAAGGCAAAGATAACTGCTGCCAATTCTAAATCATGCTCAGGATAATTTTCTTCATGACGCTTCAATTGCCTTGAAGAATAGCATATCACTTTTCCATTCTGCATAAGGACACATCCTAAGCCAATTCCAGATGCATCCGTATACACTTCAAATCCACCACCCTCCATTGGTAGTGATAAAATAGGGGCTGTGGTAAGATGATTCTTGAGACTTTGAAAACCCTTTTCATAGTCCTTCGACCAGACAAAAAGGATTTTCTTTTCTTTTAAGTCTAGTTAAAGGAACCGCGATCTTCGAGAAGTCCTTTATGAATCTCCTATAATAACCAGCTAGACCTAAAAAGCTTCTTATTTCAGATACAGTCGTTCGCCGACTCCCATCTCTGACAGCTTCTACCTTAGAAGGATCCACAGTAATACCTTCTTTTGAAATAATGTGGCCTAGAAATGAGACTTCCTTAAGCCAGAATTCACACTTACTGAGTTTGGCATATAGTTTGTGTTCTCTAAGTGTTTGTAAGACTATTTTTAGATGTTCTTCATGTTCCTCTTTTGTCTTGGAATATATTAAGATGTCATCAATGAAGACGACGATGAACTGGTTCAAGTATGACTGGAAGACACTATTCATAAGTTGCATGAATGCTGCTGGGGCATTAGTTAACCCGAACGGCATCACCACGAATTCATAGTGGCCATAACGACTTCGAAAAGCCGATTTATAAATATCTTCTTCTTTGATTCTAAGCTGATGATAACCTGATCTGAGGTCAATCTTAGAAAAATATTCTGCTCCCGAAAGCTGATCGAAGAGCTCATCAATACGCATCAATGGATACTTGTTTTTAATTGTCAGCTGATTCAGTCGCCGGTAATCGATGCATAGCCTAAGAGAACCATCCTTCTTCTTGACAAATAGAACAGGCGCACCCCAAGGAGATGTGCTGGGTCTGATAAAACCTTTATCTAGTAATTCCTGCAACTGCCTCTTCAGTTCTTTGAGTTCTATGGGGGACATCCTGTAAGGGGCTATAGAAACAGGTGCTGCACCAGAAATGAGTTCAATGGTAAAGTTTACCTCCCTTTCGGGCGGTAAATTAGGTAGTTCAGATCAGAACACATCTGGGAACTCATTTGCAATAGGAATGTTTGCTAGAAGAATTTCCTTAGATTCGGTACTAATGACTGAAGCAAGGAAAGCTTCACATCCTTGCGAGATAAGCTTGCAAGCGTGAAGAGAAGATATAATGGTAGGATGTTTCTTGTATTTGATGCCAAGAAAAGAAAATCTTGGAAGACCGGACTTTCGAAAAGATATAATCCTATTTCGGCAATTGATATAAGCATCATGGTCTACAAGCCAATCAACCCCTAAAATGGCATCATAACCTTTCATGTCAAGGCACACGAGGTTTGCGGGGAGATTGTAACCTTCTATTATCACTTAGCTATTAGGATAATACTCGGTGAGCTTGGTTCTAGATCCTAAAGGTGTAGTAATAGCAAGATCTGAAGGTAAGGAAACTGATGCAATTGGTAAGGTTTTGCAAAAGTGGTGGAGATAAAAGAATGAGAAGCACCGGTATCGAATAGTACGAATGTGGGCCGAGAACAGATTTGAAGAGTACCTGAGAGAAATATAACAGCTCGTTATTTCTCATGAGACCGAAAGAAAATCAATCTTAAGGCTAATAACTATTTTATCCCGGCTCTACCCAATTCTAGCATGGGCATGAAAATTCATTCCTTAGTTCATACTAGAAATGGTAACTCCAACAATTTCTTTGTCCCTAGCGAATAATCGACCCGTTTACCAAGCAAGGTCTCACGGAATCTTCGGTGAACGGCGGCCATAACTATAACGGTCCTAAGGTAGCGAAATTCCTTGTCGGGTAAGTTCTGACCCGCACGAAAGGCGTAACGATCTGGGCATTGTCTCGGAGAGAGGCTCGGTCCTTAAACCTCGGACTTATCCTATGACATGATTATGTTCCCTAAGTCCTGAGACTTAGGCTCTGATACCAACTTAACTGTCACACCCCGAGCCTTTATTACAGCGGAAGACTCACTCGGGGAGCGCGAACAGTCGGCATGGTAAGCCTCTTGCAAGCAAGAATATCATAGCACAGGACAATCGCACAAAATAATGTAATTGCACAATATGTATTCAAAACTTCAATTTTATTTCATTACTAACTCAAGTACAACCACTAATTCAATTTTCATCATCTTTCATTCTACTAGACTCAAGAAATAGGAAAATTACATTGACTCAATCTAGACATTGTAACTTCCTAAGTCTTCGCTCATCTTTAATCACTCTTATTATAGCGGAAGACTCACTCGGGGAGCGCGAACAGTCGGCATGGTAAGCCTCTTGCAAGTAATAATATCAGAGCGCAAGACAATCACACAAAATAATGCAATTGCACAATATGTATTCAAAACTTCAATTTTATTTAATTACTAACTCAAGTACAGCCACTAATTCAATTTTCATCATCTTTCATTCTACTAGACTCAAGAAATAGGAAAATTACATTGACTCAATCTAGACATTGTAACTTCCTAAGTCTTCGCTCATCTTTAATCACTCTCGGATCCGCTACTTGAATAATCCGAATCCGAACCACTTCCATCTCCTGAAAAATATTGAAAATAGGTAATGAGCACACTTACCCAGTAGGTATCTTCGCATCAACATGAAGGCACTAATAAAGTAATTAACATTTTAGCTCTAGAGAAATAAGGTAAAATCATGCAATGCGATGATCACGCGATTAAACCAAAGTAACAAGACAATCATATAAGATAGAATGAGAACAAGAATGAACTAGCAAAAATAGAACAAGAACATGATATTGGCCTCTCATGAACAAGAATATATCGAGAATGTACTAGCAAGCCACATATTCATCACTTTAGCATCTTATGCTTATGAGCAAGTGCTTCGTGAATTTCTGTGGAATATCAAGCAAGAATGTCATGTCGTGTCATATCGTATCGTATCGTATCGTGGATCTTCACTTATTTATAGAAATAGTACTCCCAGCGCAATGCGACGCCAGTAGCATCATACCCCATGATTTATAAAATAGTATGTTTCCGACAATCAGCCGAGGGGACTAGCATAGAGCCCTTGAACACAATCAGTGCTCGATCGCATCTTCAGGTATAAATTAAGCTACTTCCACGCATGTAACAGTAAAGTATGGCCAAGAATATAATAATTCCAAATAATGAAAATCAATGAATGAATGCTTCAATTCGAATATATGAGATCAAGAAATAGACTTAAACAATGTTATGCTCATGGAAATAAATCGACAACATAACGGTACATTCTTTTACCTTTCATTCATTTCATTAAGTCTTTTCAATCATTATGCTAAGTTCTAGACTATCATTAGTCCATCTAGAACTTTAGAAATCAACCCTTGGGTCAAACCTTAGGTTAATATATGCAAGCTGTGTGACGGTCATCTACTGGGCCGTTACATTCTGTAACGCGCCAGTATCGGGCCGTTACAGTGATCCAAGTCCAGAACAATAAAATAGACTTAGATAAATGTGACAGTCATGCAATGGCCGTTACGTGCTTTTGATGGTCCAATGTAAGGCCGTTACATTACTAGATCCAGAAACAACGATAGTGTATAACCAACTCGGCGTCCTAGTGGAAATCCCAGGCTCGCAGAGAATTATGGAGGCCTTGAAACAAAATTTTCTAGTCCATTGGAAGGAATATCCAATAGAGAGGTCCTCATGTCCAAGATTATGTTCCTATAGTGCAAAGTGTGAACTAATGGTCAACACACCGGAGTATGTGTGATGTGACACGACCTCGGACCTAATGCAAGCAAGCACAATCGCATTCAAAACGGGCCAAATTGGGCCACCGCTCTATCGTCACTCACCCAAGCCCGAGGTGACTTGGCAATGCCAAGGGGAGGATGTGGGGTTGGGCCCTTGCTGGTAGAGGGCCAGCAAGGCCAAGACTTGATTCTCAAAGGGTGGAGATGCCCAAATCAAGGGGGCCAACAAAGTGCCAAAGGCATCGGTTGCAATATTCCCACGGTGATCACTCAAGTTTATGGGGCTTGAGCATCGGGCTCTCACTCGCATAACCAGCGGAATTAGAACTAATATTGAAAGACAAGCACTAAGTGGAGTGAAGGTTTGAGCACTTACTCGACCAGATTGAAGAAACCGGTCCCGATCGGAGACGAGGGCGAGCGGGGAGGCGAGTGGATCCCCACACGCCGCGGCGGTGTCGCTTGACCTGCCCAAACAAGTTACAACACTACACCTCACGTAGGAGGGGGATCTTGGGGTGGGGGTTAATAGAAATTACAATCAATACTACCTCCACACAGGGAGAGACCTTCAGCCGGTCAAGCGGGGTGGCGAAACTAAAGCAAAGAACGAGGAATAAGGGTGGACGCCGAATTTGCTTGCTGTCTATGAGCCGGGATAGAGATTCGGTGTTACTGCTGTAGATCTTGATCAGGAATTTTTTTGACAACGAAACCAGAGGAAAAACCTTCGTAGCTGGAAGGGAAATGCCTCAGAATTTTCTTAATTTCTTCTGGAGTCGCTGCTGGTCGGGGCAGGAGCTTGAACAGGGCCTCTGTTTTTCAAACTAGCAGGGACATGTCACCAACAGTAGGATGCAGAGGCTGTCCTGGCCGTTCCTGAACTCCAAATTTGATGCCGTCAGCGCCGTTAGAACCGTGGGTGAGTCCTCTCTGCAGCAAAAGAAACGGAGACACCAGAAGAGGTCGGAGACAATCTGTGGAACTAGAAGAGTGAGGAGGGGTCGGTGCAGAGTGTAGAAGGCAGAACCGCGCGTTTGGGGGAGAAAATTGGTAACTTCTGCTCCCGGATGCTGAATGAACTTCCGCTTCTTGAATCTGAAACTAGATAGGCCAAAGAGGAACTTTGAAGAAGAACTTGAAGACTGATTCCTTAAGAGTCCGTCGTGGCAGAGCTTCTAAGCTGGTTCAGGTCCTTAGCCGAGGCAGAACCACACAGCTGTGGAAGAATGGACCTCCAGGATGGCTCGGAGATCGGAAGAAGACGAAACCACTTCGGTTGCGAAGGCGACTGGTAGGCGCTCCCGAAGATGGCTCTTGGGTCTTCAAACTCATCCGGAGGTGATCGTGGTGGTCGCTGCAAGCTTCTGCTCTGCTGTAGATCTTTAGTTGAGAGCTGTAGGTTGATGATGATGGGGGGGAATGGGGTATATGGGAGGGGAAATGGGGGTGGATGAGTGTGGGGAAAGCCCGGGCTGTGAGGGGGTCTAGGAGGGGGTGTTCTAAGGTGGGGGAAGGGAAGAATGGGGTCTGGAAGGGGGTCTAACAGGTGGTGGGAGGAGGAGCTATGAATTTGGGAAGGTGGGTGAGAGGAGAAGGTGAGGGGGGGCACAAGTGAGTGGAGGGAAGGATGGATTTCAAATTTAAATATGCTTTGGAAGTTGTGGGGTTGTGTGGGGAAGGGGTTGATTGTGTTGGAATGGGGAAAGTGGTGTTGGAATGTGGAGGATGGTGTTGGAATGGTGAGGGATATCCTTGGGACTAGGGGGGTGGAGTAATGGAGGCCATGGGGAAGTGGAGGGCTTTAATGATGGTAGGTGGGGGTTGGGAAAGGAGGAGAGAGAAGAAAATTTGAAATTGGGTGTTGAGGAGAGAGAAAGTGGAGTGAAAAAGAGAGATTAGGAGAGAGAAGGGTGGGGAATCTCTCCCCTAGGGTTTCTCACCCAAAAAATGTTGGAATCACTCCACTAAACTAAGCTTTGGATACTCAAATGGCATTTTTCATTGATTCATTCATTAAGTTGAAATGGGGGGAATGTGGTCCTATATATAGGAAACCCACATTTCTACAAAAGTCCCTTACAAAAGACTCAATAACAAATAACTGAAGGGGTAGGGGGGGCTCATGGGCCAAGCCCGAAGAATTGGGCCCAATAGCACATTACACAATCTAATGACACTCAAACTTAGGAAAAGAAATGTAAGACCTAGGAACATGACTCAAATAAAAGGGAAAATGCATCAAATGACTCAAATAAAATTACATAGGACTCAAAATTAAATGACTAAACCATGCCGGATGCAACGGGGTGAGGAGACGAACGGTAAACGTGGGCATGGGAGGTGATGTCCCCATCATACTCCCGGGGTGCGGAGAACTCGACTCTGTCGAGTAAGTGTCCTTCCCTCCTTGGAGGGTGTAGAAGTGGTACCGCCCTCAAGTCTCCCGAACGAGACCGATCCATCCACCTGTCAAGATAGCGCTCATATACCTTACTCCGAGTGGTAGTGACTTGTTCATCCAATATTTGTTCAATTTGTTCACGCTGGGCTCTCTTGGCTGGTGGTTTATCATCATGGGTGGGTGCTCTCTCAAGGGAAGAAGTAGGCTCAATCTCCTCACTAGGTACCACCGTAGGTCCCTTATATGGCACTAGGTCAGCAACATTGAATGTGGGACTTATTCCATACTCCTCATGGAGATCTAACTCGTTGGCATTTGCACCTATGCGCCTCAAGACCTGGAAGGGACCAGCCCCACGTGGCCTCAGTTTAGAGTTGGCTCCCGGGGAGAGCCTCTCCATCCTTACCATCATAAGGTCACCCACTTGGAATTCTTGGTGATGCCGATGAGAGTCGGCCAGCCTTTTATAAGCCTCATTCTTTTTGCTGATGTGCTTGCAAAGGTATTCATGCAATTTTGTGAATGCTATCCTTTTAGTGGTTATGGGTGGACCTGGACAACCATAGATGGACCTATCCTGCCATGATGTCAGATGGACCATGATGAACCTTGGTGGGCCGGTGCAACCATTTGTGGACTTATCATGCAATGTTGTCATGTAGACTTTGGTGGGCCTAGGTGGGCCGGGGCAACCGTAGGTGAACCTATCATGTAAAGTGGTGATGAATGTGGGGGGGCCCGGACATCCGTAGATGCTTTTGACATGCTTAAGATCCATGATGAATGAAAGAGGACCATGACATCCGAATGTGGCCCACTCAAGCTTTCTACTTGACATGTGAGTGATATGAATGAATGGACCCAACATAGTGTTCATGCCAAGGGGTGTGGAAAGCCTAGACACATGCATGCTTTTCTCAAAAGTGACTTCCATGTGTATAGGTGTGGGACAACCTTTGAACTCCCATTGGAAAGGATCGAATGGATCTAAGAAGGTGGTCATCATGGGGTGGGGCACCACCTTATTCCCTAGGGATATATGGTCCAAGGTTATGGCTCCCAAGGTGCAGCCCGGGTCATGGATGAGGGGGTTTGGTCCAATATGGTGGGTGAGGGTAGGCAAGGGTGGGTGGTTGGTAAGATGGTTGGGTCATATGAGTTCATTGACTGTCATTGGAAGGGATCATATGGATCATAAAATAGGTCACTTAGGGGGAGGAACTCCATGTCCTCAAGATCCTTAAAAGGTGCTAAGTCATCCTTCCCTATGATAGTTGGGCCAATGTTCTTGACAAGTGGGTCGGCCATGAGTGGAGGGCTTGGCTTTCTACCCGAGATAAGAAGCTCTAAATCGAGGAGAAGGTTGGGCTCATCCGGTGTAGGGAGGAATAGAAGGAGGTCGCTAGTGTAGCAACCATTGGTGCAAACCGAGGTGATAGACCCAATGCATAGGTGTAGGAGTCTAAGGCTCCTAGGTTGTTCGGCCATAGGAGTCAACATGCTAGTGAACTCAATTTGCCATGCTAAGCCCCTAAGAAAATCCTTTAAGGTCTCCACTTGATAGGATGCTTGGATTGTGGTGTGATAGGAGAAGATGGGCACTAGGGGAAAATTTTGTTCTATGGGAGGGCAAACATGGGTCGAGGTCTCTCTAATTAGGCTCTTCCTCAGCCACCTAACAAGGGACTCTTCTAAGATGAATTCGGCCTTATCTAGAGGGGGTGGTGTAGGGTGAAGATCCTTGTGCGAGGCTTCCTCTTCAATTGGGACATGGGTGCTCTCTATGGAGGGGATAGGTTCCTGAGGGATATTTGTCTTCATGTGACAAAGCGGGTGGACTACTTCTTCCAAAACTAATGGAGTGGGAAGGTTCTTTGATGGTGGGGTGATGATGGCCGGAGTATGGTGCACCCGGGGTGGTGAACGAGGGTGGGATTCCCGCGGGTGGGAGAATAAAAGGTTGTTGAATTTAAAGGTTCCCGAAAGGTGTGGCGGACGCACAAGGCAAGTCCGACGTGTTGGGTCGATGTTGGCATTCCTTTCATTTAACCATTTCTTACCTAGGATTATACATGGACCTGCCAATGTTCCCTTTTGACACCAAGCCCCATCCAAATACTTAATCTTCCCGAACCATTTATGGAATTCAATAAAGACTTGGTCTCCATTGTGCACAATTTGTCCGGTCCTACTAAGAGAGGTAACGATATCGGGGGACACCCAATTTTCAGATTCTAGGTCAATGAAATCAATTTCTACGGGCTTTCCATTAGGTAAGCATGCATGGGATATGATTGGGAGAGGAGCCATGTGACCCAAGACTCAATGTTAACAATGATGGGTTGACAATGCACGGTTCGGACAAGAATGCAAGCATGCCCTAGGACTTGACTTGTAGAGACAAGTCAAAGACTTGCTCTGATACCACTTGATGTGACACGACCTCGGACCTAATGCAAGCAAGCACAATCGCATTCAAAATGGGCCAAATTGGGCCACCGCTCTATCGTCACTCACCCAAGCCCGGGGTGACTTGGCAATACCAAGGGGAGGATGTGGGGTTGGGCCCTTGCTGGTAGAGGGCCAGCAAGGCCAAGACTTGATTCCCAAAGGGTGGGGATGCCGAAATCAAGGGGGCCGACAAAGTGCCAAAGGCACCGGTTGCAATATTCCCACGGTGATCACTCAAGTTTATGGGGCTTGAGGATCGGGCTCTCACTCGCATAACCAGCGGAATTAGAACTAATATTGAAAGACAAGCACTAAGTGGAGTGAAGGTTTGAGCACTTACTCGACCGGATTGAAGAAACCGGTCCCGGTCGGAGACGAGGGCGAGCGGGGAGGCGAGTGGATCCCCACACGCCGCGGCGGTGTCGCTTGACCTGCCCAAACAAGTTACAACACTACACCTCACGTAGGAGGGGGATCTTGGGGTGGGGGTTAATAGAAATTACAATCAATACTACCTCCACACAAGGAGAGACCTTCAGCCGGTCAAGCGGGGTGGGGAAACTAAAGCAAAGAATGAGGAATAAGGGTGGACGCCGAATCTGCTTGCTGTCTGCGAGCCGGGACAGAGAGTTGGTGTTGCTGCTGTAGATCTTGATCAGCAATTTTTTTGACAACGAAACCAGAGGGAAAACCTTCGTAGCTGGAAGGGAAATGCCTCAGAATTTTCTTAATTTCTTCTGGAGTCGCTGCTGGTCGGGAAGGAGCTTGAACAGGGCCTCTGTTTCTCGGACTAGCAGGGGCATGTCACCAATAGTAGGATGCAGAGGCTGTCCTGGCCGCTCCCGAACTCCAAATTTGATGCCGTCAGCGCCGTTAGAACCGTGGGTGAGTCCTCTTTGCAGAAAAAGAAACGGAGACACCAGAAGAGGTCGGAGACAATCTGTGGAACCAGAAGAGTGAGGAGGGGTCGGTGCAGACTGTAGAAGGTAGGACCGCGCGTTCGGGGGAGAAAATTGGTAACTTCTGCTCCCGGATGCTGAATGAACTTCCGCTTTTTGAATCTGAAACTAGAAAGGCCAAAGAGGAACTTTGAAGAAGAACTTGAAGACTGATTCCTTCAGGGTCTGTCGTGTCAGAGCTTCTAAACGGGTTCAGGTCCTTAGCCGAGGTAGAACCGCGCAGCTGTGGAAGAATGGACCTCCAGGATGGCTCAGAGATCGGAAGAAGACAAAACCACTTCGGTTGCGAAGGCGACTGGCAGACGCTCCCGAAGATGGCTCTTGGGTCTTTAAACTCGTCCGAAGGTGATCGTGGTGGCCGCTGCAAGCTGCTGCTCTGCTGTAGATCTTCAGTTGAGAGCTGTAGGTTGATGATGATGGGGGGGAATGGGGTATATGGGAGGGGAAATGAGGGTGGATGAGTGTAGAGAAAGCCCGGGCTGTGAGGGGGTCTAGGAGGGGGTGTTCTAAGGTGGGGGAAGGGAAGAATGGGGTCTGGAAGGAGGTCTAACAGGTGGTGGGAGGAGGAGCTACGAATTTGGGAAGGTGGGTGAGAGGAGAAGGTGAGGGGGGGCACAAGTGAGTGGAGGGAAGGGTGGATTTCAAATTCAAATATGCTTTGGAAGTTATGGGGTTGTGTGGGGAAGGGGTTGATTGTGTTGGAATGGGGAAAGTGGTATTGGAATGTGGAGGATGGTGTTGGAATGGTGAGGGATCTCCTTGGGACTAGGGGGGTGGAGTAATGGAGGCCATGGGGAAGTGGAGGGCTTTAATGATGGTAGGTGGGGGTTGAGGTGGTTGGGAAAGGAGGAGAGAGAAGAAAATTCGAAATTGGGTGTTGAGGAGAGAGAAAGTGGAGTGAAAAAGAGGGATTAGGAGAGGGAAGGGTGGGGAATCTCTCCCCTAGGGTTTCTCACCCAAAAAATGTTGGAATCACTCCACTAAACTAAGCTTTGGATACTCAAATGGCATTTTTCATTGATTCATTCATTATGTTGAAATGGGGGGAATGTGGTCCTATATATAGGAAACCCACATTTCTACAAAAGTCCCTTACAAAAGACTCAATAACAAATAACCGAAGGGGTAGGGGAGGCTCATGGGCCAAGCCCGAAGAATTGGGCCCAATAGCACATTACACAATCTAATGACACTCAAACTTAGGAAAATAAATGCAAGACCTAGGAACATGACTCAAATAAAAGGGAAAATACATCAAATGACTCAAATAAAATTACATAGGACTCAAAATTAAATGACTAAACCATGCCGGATGCAACCGGGGTGAGGAGACGAACGGTAAACGTGGGCATGGGAGGTGATGTCCCCATCAATGTGCCATGTACTTATAGAAACGACTCTATTGATAGAGAAAGAATATATAGATATAGACATATATCGATGTGAAACCAAGATAAAAAACTTTACTAATTCATCTTTCAAAATCATGATTCTAATTACAAAACTATAGAGTGTGGCTTCATGAAATTAACATAACTCAAAGTAAAAGTGAGATACCAAATCATGCAATACATATCATGAATGCTTAAATAATCTCAAAGTCATATAACCAGGTTAACACTTAGGTAACTAGGATTAATAATAAGAAATATTAACAAATCATATGCTGTCTAGGGTTGATAGATCATAGACTCTGACGGTCTAGAAGTGGGGCGTCACAGTGATTGTGACGGTCAGAGAACAACCGTTACCCTTATGTAACGCGTCTGTATTGGTGCGTTAGAGTTAACATAGTAACTCATATACCACAGAGACTGTGACGGCTCATAGTAAGGCCGTTACATGAATGTGACGGTCCTACTGTCACGCGTCAGAGTGTCTACTAACAGAAAGCAATCTGAAACATAAGAGATTAACTCACATCATGCCTATAACCAAACACCATGAGTTTCTAGGCATGAATAAGAAGGATAGGCTATCTACATGCATAGGTGACCATGAATAGATGAAATACATGTTTTAAGTTCTTAATTTAGGGTTAAGAGATGCATGTAATGCGTGGAACTAGTAAAACATGAAATTGATGCTCTACTATGTATGAAATTCAATCAAACCAGAGGGCTTATAGTCCTATCAAGTTGTTTTTGCCGTTCATGAGATAACATACCTCTTGTCTAGGCTTCAAACTTCCAATTATGGTCTGAACACCGAACCCTAGTTCCCTTCTTCCTGTGATTTTTCAGCAACTTCCTTGGGCTCTAACTCCACGACCTCTTGACCTAAAGATGTGAAATTTGGAGAGGAGTTAGTCTAAAGTATTGTAAACAAATACTTCTAAAGAACTTACCCAAGATTACACGTCCTTACCTTGATTCCTTGCGAGCCAAAAGTAAGGGTCGCACAGTTCAGAACTAGGTCCTATTTATAGGGTTATAGCTAAGGTTTGAAGATTAGATCGATTCTAGAGTCCTTATTATATCAAAACCTAATCTTTAAGAGTCCTTAGGGTCTTTATACATTGTTCCAATTAGGTCTCTTGTGGATAGGAACATCAAGTTCGAATCTTTTTGCAAGTTCTTTTACTTACGGAACTCGCAGGCTGTGACGGTCGAGCCTTGCCGCGTTACACGGCTGTGGCGGTCTTACGATAGACCGTTACAGTCATCGTATTCAGAAATTTTAAATTTAATAAAACTCTTTCATCAATTATCCATTAAATTATCTTATTAAGGAGTGTTTATCTTTAAAAATCCGAGGATAGGCTTAATAACCTTCTAGAATATGGGCCAAACTAAATGGGCCTGATTTTTAAATCTTTTGGATAATAATTAGATAGGCTAGGTTATCTTATTAACATATTTGGGCCTTATAATGACTTATTAACCCGTTAATCCATTTATAAATTCATTTAGCCCAAATAAATTCCAGAAATTTATTAATAAATCCAGAAATTACTTATATAAATTCCGGGGCACTACACCCTCCCCCACTTAAAAAGAATTTGGTCCCCAAATTCAATACATAGATTGTGGAGAGTGTACTTACAGTTAAATAATTCTGAAAATCTTTTCCGCATAGCTACTTCGATTTCCCATGTTGCTTCGTATGGCCATGTTTTCTTCCATTGAATTTTGACCATAGGGATAACCTTATTTCTTAGTTGACGCACTTCCCGATCCAGAATCTTTATTGGTGTTTGCTCATATGTCATACCTTGTGAATCTCCAAATTATCATAAGTGATAATATGGTTAGGATCGCATACATATTTCTTTACCATGGAGACGTGAAATACGTCATGAACTCCTGCTAATTGTGGAGGTAACGCCAATCTATAAGCCACTTCACTGACCCTTTCAAGAATTTTAAATGGGCCAATGAACCTTGGAGTTAGCTTTCCTTTAATACCAAATCTTCGAATACCACGTCCTAGAGAAACTTTTAAATATACATGATCTCCTACCTGAAACTCCAAGTCACGTCTTCGATTGTCAGCATAAGTCTTTTGCCTATCTTGTGCCATCTTCATTCTTTCTTGGATGAGCTTTATTTTTTCTGTAGAATCTCTGATAAGGTCAGGGCCTAGAAATTATTTTTCCCCTATTTCATTCTAACATATTGGTGATCGACAACTTTTCCCATATAGAGCTTCAAAAGGTGCCATTTGTATGTTTGCTTGATAGCTGTTATTATATGCAAATTCCACCAGAGGTAAGTGATCATGCCAACTTCCTCCAAAATCAATGACACAAGCCCCGAGCATGTCTTCTACCACCTGATTTGTTCTTTTCGTCTGACAATCAATTTGTGGATGGAAAGCTGTGCTAAAATTCAATCTAATCCCTAAAGAATGTTGTACACCTTTCCAGAATTGTGATGTGAATCGAGGATCTCTATCTGATACAATAGTGACTGGGACACCATGTAGTTTAACAATTTTTTTTTGCATAATGCTGCTAGAATATCTACCGACCATCGACTCTTTATTGGTATAAAATGTGCGGATTTAGTCAATCGATCTATGATTATCCATATACCATCGTGTCCACCTCTTGTCTTAGGTAATCCCATGATAAAATCCATTCTTATGCTATCCCATTTCCATTCGGCAATATTTAAGGGATGTAATTTACCTGCAGGTCTGAAATGTTCCGCCTTAACTTGTTGGCATGTAAGACAGTGAGATACAAAGTCGGCTACTTCCCTCTTCATATTGGGCCACCAAAAGTTTCTTTTGAGATCTTGATACATTTTTGTACCTCTTGGATGAATGGTGTACTTTGATTTATGTGCTTCTTCTAAGATCAATTTCTTTGTATCTTCATGATCCGGTATGCACATTCGGCCCTTAAATAGCAATATTCCATCATCAGAAATAGAAAAATCTTGCCTTTGTTCAACATTGGCCTTAATTTCCAGTAAAACTGGGTCATCCTCTTGCAACTTGGCCAAATCCTCAATCAATGTAGGTTGAGCTCGGATATTCGCTATGAAGCAATCTTCTTCCTTAATGTCAACATCTAAATTTAACTTAGCAAATTGAGGAATAAGGTTATTCACACTAATCATGAGACTTGATAACATACCCATTGGTTTTCTGCTGAGTGCATCTGCTACAACATTTGCCTTACTAGGATGATATTGAATAGCAAAATCAAAGTCCTTGAGATGTTCTAACCACCTCCTTTGCCTCATGTTAAGCCCTTTTTGAGAGAATAAATATTTCAAGCTCTTGTGGTCTGTGTAGATCGTGAACTTCTCTCCATAAAGATAATGACGCCAAAATTACAAGGCAAAGATAACTGCTGCCAATTCTAAATCATGCTCAGGATAATTTTCTTCGTGGCGCTTCAATTGCCTTGAAGAATAGCAGATCACCTTTCCATTCTGCATAAAGACACATCCTACGCCAATTCCAGATGCATCCGTATACACTTCAAATCCACCACCCTCCATTGGTAGTGATAAAATAGGGGCTGTGGTAAGATGATTCTTGAGACTTTGAAAACTCTTTTCACAGTCCTTCGACCAGACAAAAGGATTTTCTTTTCTTGTAAGTCTAGTTAAAGGAATCGCGATCTTCGAGAAGTCCTTTATGAATCTCCTATTATAACCAGCTAGACCCAAAAAGCTTTTTACTTCAGATACAGTCGTTGGCCGACTCCAATATCTGACAGCTTCTACCTTAGAAGGATCCACATCAATACCTTCATTTGAAATAATGTGGCCTAGAAATGGGACTTCCTTAAGCCAGAATTCACACTTATTGAGTTTGGCATATAGTTTCTGTTCTCTAAGTGTTTGTAAGGCTATTTTTGGATGTTCTTCATGCTCCTCTTTTGTCTTGGATAATATTAAGATGTCATCAATGAAGACGACGATGAACTGGTTCAAGTATGACTGGAAGACACTGTTCATAAGTTGCATGAATGCTGTTGGGGCATTAGTTAACCCAAACGGCATCACCACGAATTCATAGTGGCCATAACGACTTCGAAAAGCCGATTTATAAATATCTTCTTCTTTGATTCTAAGCTGATGATAACCTGATCTGAGGTCAATCTTAGAAAAATATTATGCTCCCGAAAGCTGATCGAAGAGCTCATCAATACGCATCAATGGATACTTGTTTTTAATTGTCAGCTGATTCAGTCGCCGGTAATCGATGCATAGCCTGAGAGAACCATCCTTCTTCTTGACAAATAGAACAGGCGCACCCCAAGGAGATGTGTTGGGTCTGATAAAACCTTTATCTAGTAATTCCTGCAACTGCCTCTTCAGTTCTTTGAGTTCTATGGGGGACATCCTGTAAGGGGCTATAGAAACAGGTGCTGCACCAGAAATGAGTTCAATGGTAAAGTTTACCTCCCTTTCGGGCGGTAAATTAGGTAGTTCAGATCAGAACACATCTGGGAACTCATTTGCAATAGGAATGTTTGCTAGAAGAATTTCCTTAGATTCGGTACTAATGACTGAAGCAAGGAAAGCTTCACATCCTTGCGAGATAAGCTTGCAAGCGTGAAGAGAAGATATAATGGTAGGATGTTTCTTGTATTTGATGCCAAGAAAAGTAAATCTTGGAAGACCGGACTTTCAAAAAGATATAATCTTATTTCGGCAATTGATATAAGCATCATGGTCTACAAGCCAATCAACCCCTAAAATGTCATCATAACCTTTCATGTCAAGGCACACGAGGTTTGCGGGGAGATTGTAACCTTCTATTATCACTTTGCTATTAGGATAATACTCGGTGAGCTTGGTTCTAGATCCTAAAGGTGTAGTAATAGCAAGATCTGAAGGTAAGGAAACTGATGCAATTGATAAGGTTTTTGTAAAAGTGTTGGAGATAAAAGAATGAGAAGCACCGGTATCGAATAGTACGAATGTAGGGCGAGAACAGATTTGAAGAGTACCTGAGAGAAATATAACAGCTCGTTATTTCTCATGAGACCGAAAGAAAATCAATCTTAAGGCTAATAACTATCTCATCCCAGCTCTACCCAATTCTCGCATGGGCATGAAAATTCCTTTCTTAGTTCATAGGTAGGGGTCCTTAAACCTTGGACTTATCCTATGACATGATTCTGTTCCCTATGTCTTGAGACTAAGGCTCTGATACCAACTTAACTGTCACGTCCCGAGCCTTTATTACAACGGAAGACTCACTCGAGTAGCGCGAACAGTCGGCATGGTAAGCACCTTGCAAGCAAGAATATCAGAGCGCAAGACAATCACACAAAATAATGCAATTGTACAATATGTATTCAAAACTTAAATTTTATTTCATTACTAACTCAAGTACAACCACTACTTCAATTTTCATCATCTTTCATTCTACTAGACTCAAGAAATAGGAAAATTACATTGACTCAATCTAGACATTGTAACTTCCTAAGTCTTCGCTCATCTTTAATCACTCTCAGATCTGCTACTTGAATAATCCGAATCCGAACCACTTCCATCTCCTGAAAAACATTGGAATTAGGTAATGAGCACACTTGCCCAGTAGGTATCTTCGCATCAACATGAAGGCACTATTAAAGTAATTAACATTTTAGCTCTAAAGAAATAAGGCAAAATCATGCAATGCGATGATCACGCGATTAAACCAAAGTAACAGGACAATCATATAAGATAGACTGAGAACAAGAATGAACTAGCAAGAATAGAACAAGAACATGATATTGGCCTTTCATGAACAAAAATAAATCGAGAATGTACTAGCAAGCCACATATTCATCACTTTAGCATCTTATGCTTATGAGCAAGTGCTTCGTGAATTTCTATGGAATATCAAGTAAGAATGTCATGTCGCGTCGTATCGTATCGTATCGTATCGTGGATCTTCACTTATTTATAGAAATAGTACTCCCAGCGTAATGCGAGGCCAGTAGCATCATACCCCATGCTTTATAAAATAGTATGTTTCCGGCAATCAGTCGAGGGGACTAGCATAGAGCCCTTGAACACAATCAGTGCTCGATCGCATCTTCAGGTATAAATTAAGCTACTTCCACGCATGTAACAGTAAAGTATGGCCAAGAATATAATAATTCCAAATAATAAAAATCAATGAATGAATGCTTCAATTTGAATATATGAGATCAAGAAATAGACTTAAACAATGTTATGCTCATGGAAATAAATCGACAGCATAACGGTACATTCTTTTACCTTTCATTCATTTCATTAAGTCTTTTCAATCATTATGCTATGTTCTAGACTATCATTAGTCCATCTAGAACTTTAGAAATCAACCCTTGGGTTAATATATGCAAGCTGTGTGACGGTCATCTACTGGGTCGTTACATTCTGTAACGCGCCAGTATCGGGCCGTTACAATGATCCGAGTCCAAAATAATAAAATAGACTTAGAGAAATGTGACGGTCATGCAATGGCCGTTACGTGCTTCTGATGGTCCAATGTAAGGCCGTTACATTACTAGATCTAGAAACAACGATAGTGTATTTTAGTTAATGGGCTTTAATGATACAACCAACTCGGCGTCCTAGTGGGAATCCCAGGCTCGCGGAGAATTACAGAGGCCTTGAAATAAGATTTCCTAATCCATTGGAAGGAATATCCAATAGAGAGGTCCTCATGTCCAAGATTGTGTTCCTATAGTGCAAAGTGTGAACTAATGTTCAACACACTGGAGTATGTGTCATGTACTTATAGAAACGACTCTATTGATAGAGAAATAATATATAGATATAGACATATATCGATGTGAAACCAAGATAAAAAACTTTACTAATTCATCTTTCAAAATCATGTTTCTAATTACAAAACTATAGAGTTTGGCTTCATGAAATTAACATAACTCAAAGTAAAAGTGAGATACCAAATCATACAATACTTATCATGAATGCTTAAATAGTCTCAAAGTCATATAACCAGGTTAACACTAAGGTGACTAGGCTTAATAATAAGAAATATTTGTTGTGACTCCTCTGTGTTGATGATGTTGACATATGCCTTATTTCATTGGCAACACCTTGTTTTGATTGATTGGCAACTGTCTATGTTTTGATGAAAATCAGATTGTCTGTGACTGTCTATGGTTTGATGAATGTGTGTTATCAGATTGCATGTGTGTTCTTTGCATTTCACATGTCTACACACTGCACACACTCAAAGTCTACACATTGCACGTAGATTCAATACACTACTTTGTGTTGTGTTTGTGCATCGTTTAGAACATGTCTATATATTCATGTATCATGGGTCGACCCCCTCCTTTGATGGGTAGACTCCCTCAGAACACATGTCTAGGAACACAAGTCTATACACTCGTCTCATGCATTGTTTAAAGTCCATACACTGCAGCTCTCACATAGCATGTCTATACATTGCATCGTGGCGTTTGTGCTCTAAGTCTATACGCTGAATGGCAAGCCCGAAGTGTATACATTGGAAGTATATACATTCATGCATCATGGGTCGACCCCCAGCTTAGATGGGTCGACCCCCCCTAGACTTCCAAGTCTATACACTGCTTGCATTCTTTTCAAGTCTGTACATTGGTCTTGGCATATGCATTCATAAAGTCTATACACTCTTCGGTTGGCTTCAACAGAAGTCCGTACATCGGCATGCATTACTTCAAGTGTGTACAGAGCCGTTTGCATCGTTCATAAAGTCCATACATTCACTGTAGCTCGCTTAGCTAAAGTGTGTACATCCATCGTCTCATGAAGTGTGTACATTGCATTTCAAGTGAAGTATGTACATCCGATTGGTCATGCATCACTCTTCATAAGTCCATACATTGGACTGTAACATGCACGAAGTTAAGTCAATACATTGGACTGTAGCACGCATCGTTGAAGTCTATACATTGGCCTTAGCTTTCCAGAGTCTATACACTGCATTAGCATAGTCATGAAGTCTGTACATTGCACTGTGCATAATTCTTCCAAGTCTATACATCGAGGTGAAGTCTGTACATCCATCAGTGATCTTCCAAGTCTGTACATCCAACTGTTCAACTTTGAAGTCTGTACATTAGAAGTTTTACCTACGTTTCCCTTCAAGTCTATACATCGGTAGTTTTACCGTCGTTTCCCTTGGAAGTCTATACATTCGCTGCCTTGCTTTGTTCAAGTCTGTACAGCCTTTCCTTTGGAAAGTCTATACATCGTGAAGTCTTCACATTGGCTGTTGAATGATGTTCAAGTCTGTACATCGTTCATCTTTTAGTTGAAGTCTATACAGCCTTTTGCTTCACCAAAGTCTGTACATTGATCTGCATTGCATTGCATGAAGTCTATACATTCATATGCATTGCATTGCATGAAGTCCATACACTGCACGAGCTGAAGCCTGTTGAAGTCTATACATTGGTCTTCACTTCAAAGTCTGCACACTGGTAAAGTCTATACAGACTTTGCTTGCTCAAGTATATACATCATTCATTCGTCTTGGCAAGTCTGCACATCGTTAAGTCCATACATTGTCCAGTGGATTGCATTCATCAGTTGTAAAGTCTATACATCGAGTCGAAGTCTGCACATTGCTGAACCCTCATCAAGTCCATACACTGGCAAGCCCTTACATTGCCTAAGTCTATACGTTGGATGCTGAATGCTCTTCAAAGTATGTACATTGTGCATGTTTGAGTTGAAGTCCATACATCATCTGTTGTCTGTCCAAGTCGTTACATTGCCTAAGTCCATACATTGGCTGCTGTTCTTCAGAGTCTGTACATTGCAATCCCATTCATGAAGTCTATACATTGCATTCGCCTTCACAAGTCTATACAGTGAAGTCTATACACTGCAATGCAAATACTTAACCTGATAATCCGATACTCTCTCTGACAGGGATTCTTTACTTGGACTGATGACTTGGCTCGTGATCCAAGGAGGACGAGGAACTATGATGGTGACACGTGGAAGAAGCCCTTCCAGGATGCTGCCATGTGGATGGAATTGCCTCGGTTCTGGCGAATTCACTAGGCAGGAAATGTGGAAGCCACACACCCCTTATCCACCTACTGTTGCTATATATTGAAGCCTTCGTCTTCAGATGAAGGCTGATCGACTGAAGAGAGGCAAAGTCCATACAGCCAGTCTGAAAGCAGCAGAGAGCCATCGATCAACAGTGAGAAGAAAAAGAGAGAAGAAGAAAAAGAGAGAAGAGAAGAGAGAAGAGATGTGTTGAGAGAGTGAAATTGAGAGAGTTTAGTTTGAGAGCTTTTCTGATTGTAACTCAGTCTCTTGGTTCAGAAACTAGAGCTGAGGCTTGCTCATTCCGAGCTACATTCCCATTTGGGTTTTCAGTTTCATTTGCTTCTGTCTTTTATTTCTGAACTCTTGTTTCTTCAAGCTGTGAGGCAGCATTGCAGTGGAGGTCTCCACTGGACAGGTGAAGTTGTAATCCTCAGCAGGTGAGACTTGGTCTCGAACGGCTAAGCTGTATTGCCTAGCTATTGCAGAGGATTTGTTACTCTGGTCGGCAAGCTGTAAAGCCCAGCGAAGCTGTGTATCAGCGGTTTATAGGCCAAGCTGTAGTGCCCAGCAGACGCAAGCTGTACTACGCAGCAGTAAGCCATACTCAGTTGAGTGTGGGGTGGATGTAGGTCTTTGATCGAACCACCTAAAAATCTTGGGTGCCTTGTGTTTGTAAGTTTGTCTATGAATTGTGTGCGATTGTTTTCCTCATTCATCTTCATAGCTTAAATCGCTCCTGTTCATATCTAGCACTCGAGATAGTGTTCTTCTGTGTGGCTGCATGGGTCGACCCTTTACATATTGTTTCTTCATTTGGCTTACCTGCTGTTTGCCTATATTCCGCATTAGAGCTTATACTAGTTTTTAATGAGGCATTAGATCTATTCACCCCCCTCTAGATCCACACTTAGTGGAGATTGACTGCGTCCATCTAATATAACACTTGGTATCAGAGCCATACTCTTCTACAGGGACTCATCGCCCGAAGAGGAAAGGTAGAGATGGATGCTCGAGGGATGATAGCTGAAGGACACTCAACCACAAAGCCCCCATTCTTCGATGGATCTAACTATGCATACTGGAAGAATCGTATGCAGGTATTTCTCAGGGCTAAGGATTACAAGATCTGGAAGGTAGTCAGCAAGGGACCTTATGAGCTGTCCCCGAATGAAGATGTCTGGACCAAGGAGGAGATCAGAAGGTCCACTTTGAATTGGAGTGCCATAAACGCTATCCAGTGCTCTCTGCACCCTACAGAATTCTCCCGCGTATCAGCCTACAAATCAGCTAAGGAGATGTGGGATGCACTGGAAGTAATCCATGAAGGGACATCTCAAGTCAGAGAGCAGAAGGCTAATCTCCTTGTGTCAGAATATGAAGCCTTCAAGATGAAGCAGAACGAGACCATCAGTGAAATGTATGCTCGTTTGACTATCATTACCAATGGTCTCAGAGGTCTCAGGAAACCTCAGACAGAATATGATGTGGTGAGGAAGATACTGCCCTCCCTGACTCATGCCTAGCATACTAAAGCTACAGTGATGGAGGAGTCAAGGGATTTGCGAAATACAAGAGCTGATGAGCTAATTGGTTCACTGATGGCATATGAGATTAATATGCCAAAGATGGAAGAAGCTGAGAGGAAGAAGAAGCCGATAGCGCTGAAGGCTGGTTCCAGCAAATCCAGCAAATCCAGCTCCAGTTGTTCATCATCAGAGGAGAGCCCGAATGAAGAAGAAGATATTACTCATTCTGAGATGGCCATGATGACCAGAGAGTTCAGGCGATTTCTCAAGAAAGGAGCAGGACGATTCAGCCAGAAGAAGAACAGTGGTGGCCGAAGGGATAAAAGGTATAAGTATAACCATGCTAAGAAAACTGAAACTAACATTTGTTATCAATGCAGGAAACCGGGCCATCTGAAAGCTGACTGTCCAGACAATCAGAAACACAAGGACAAGTCAAATAAGAAAAACAAGAAAGGGAGAGCTATGATTAGCACATGGAGTGATGAAGATGAAGGCTCCTTCAGTAGCAGCTCAGACAGTGAAGCTGAATCTGAACAGCCCATTTGCCTTATGGCAACAAGCTCCGAAGATAGAGAGGAGGACTCCGATGAGGTAATCACTAGATTTGAAAACTTTACTATTGCTGATTGGGTAGATGCTTACCATGACATAGCTGATAGAGCTGATGATATTAGAAAAGAGAACATGCATCTGAGAAGAAAGATCAATTCCATGCAAAATGATAAAACTCTAACTGATAAAATTGAATGTTTAGAATCTGATAATAAAAATTTGAAACTCACATGTTCTGAATTAGATGAAATCAAAAATGAGTTAAAAGCTTCTAGGGAAGAGAATGTGAGGCTTGAAAATGAAATTGATGAATGGAAGTTGAAAATCCAGAAGTATGAAAGTGAGATAAAAATTGTTTCTGAAAAATATGAAGCTGTCCTCAATGTAAATAATGAATTGAAAAAGTCTATTGATAAAATTCAGAAAGACAATGAGGATAAATTGAGAACCATTGAGAAAATGACCCAAGGAACAGATAATCTAAATGCTTTGTTAAGGTCAAAGGTCAATTTCAGAAAAGAGGGCCTCGGATTTAATTCTAGTGCAACAAAAACCTTTGGAATGAAAACTATTTCATTTGTTGCACAAAAAGAAAAGAGACCTCTAATTAGCATGAATTCAAACACTTCAGTGAATAAAGCTGCTAATTTGAAAAAGACCAATGCTGAGGAGAAGGGCAAACAAAAAGTCAGTGAGCCTAGTAGAGCTAGCACATCCAAGCAAAATCCTAAGGCTCAGTCTCAGGTTAGGGGTCAACCTAAAAAGTCTTACAAACCCCATGTTAAGGTCACCAAGTCTCCACCATCACCACCAACTCAGAAGAAGACCCAATATATACCTATGAATAGGTCAGCAGGGTCCAAGGTGTAAGGAAGACAGAATGCTATTAGGAGTCAACCCAAACATTTCTACCAACCCAGAGTTCAGACCCACTACAATGCACAGTCAACCTATTTCAATAAGTCAGGTTGGACTAGAACTCCAGGGAGGTATACAGTTCTTGCACATCAGGCTGCACAATATCAAAGACCTTACACTAGAAATTGGGTTAATGGGTATGGTTCTTGGACACCTAGGAACCAACATTTCCACAGCCAGCCCAGGAACTACTATGGTCACAATTTCATGAATGCAACCTAGCCAAGGCACTGGCAAAGAAACAACACTGTCAATAATCATGCTGGTGCAAATAATAAGAAGACAAATAACAAGAAGAAGAGGAACAACAACAGAAGGAAATATGTAGAATCCACTAAACAAAATTCATTTAAACAAATGTGGATTCCGAAAAGTCTGCTTTCTTGCTTTGCTTCTATTTCATCTGTTATGGAGCCCAATCAGTCTTGGGTTCCAAACCTCTCTACCTGATTATGTGTGCAGGTATGCCTGGCAGCCAAGAACAATCTGTGGTATTTGGATAGTGGCTGCTCCAGGCATATGACAGGGGATAAGGCCAAGTTCTACATGCTGACTGAGAAACTAGGAGGCCTTGTCACCTTTGGAAGCAACACAAAGGGTAGGATTATTGGATCAGGTAAGGTAGGTAAGTGTTCTACCTGCTGCATTGATGATGTTATGCTAGTTGAAGGGTTAGCTTATAATTTACTTAGTATCAGCCAGTTGTGTGATAAAGGATACAAGGTTTTATTTGATTCTCAATGCTGCAAGGTTTTTGAACCTGATTCTGAAATTGTCAAATTTTCTGGAAAAAGAATAAATAATACATACATGATAGATTTAGATGATATTCAACATTCTAACCTATGCCTTACTGCTAGTAGAGAAGACTTAGCATTTTTATGGCATCATAGGTTAGGTCATGCTAGTTATACTGTTTTGCATAAACTAAATAAGCATGGCATGGTTAGAGGACTTCCTGAAGTTTCCTTCAAGAAAGAAAATAAAATTTGTGATGCATGCACTCAATCAAAGATAACTAGAAAGTCATTTAAGTCTAGAACTGAAAATCTGTCTTCTAAACCCTATGAGCTGATACACTTGGACCTTTTTGGGCCAACCAGATCTGTCAGCTTATCAGGGATGAAGTATGGGTTTGTCATGGTAGATGACTTTTCTAGGTATACTTGGGTTTATTTCTTATCTCATAAGAGTGATGCTTTCTCAGAATTTCAGGAGTTCTATGTTAAAATAAATCAAAAAATTGAAAATATTTTGACTGATCATGGAGGTGAGTTTGAAAACTCACAGTTTGATGAATTTTGTAGGTCAAATGGAATTAACCATAGGAACTCCTCACCAAGGACACCTGAGCAGAATGGAGTTGTGGAGAGAAGGAACAGAACTCTAGTGGAGATGGGTCGTACACTCCTGGTTGAAGGTGGTCTACCAAGGAAGTTTTGGGCTGAAGCAGTGAACACTGCCTGTTATGTAATTAACAGAGCCATGGTAAGACCTTCTACCCAGCAAACACCATATGAGATCTTAAAGGGTAAGAAACCTTCTATTGCTCATTTCAAGGTCTTTGGATGTAAATGTTTCATTCATATAAATGAAAAAAGAGATCTTGATAAATTTGAACCTAAAGGTGAACCAGGAATCTTTCTTGGTTATTCTGAAAACACCCGAGCATATAGAGTGTACAATCTGAATTCTAAAACTATTGAAGAATCTCCAAACATAGTTTTTGATGAATCCTTATTGAAGACTAATATTGGTCAATGCAGGAATGAAGACAATGGTGATATTTTGAAGGAAGGAGATCCTGCAGACAAATCCGAGGACGAGGAAGGACATGAAGAGCTTAATGAAGAAGAGCCCACAGTTCAGGGGGAGGTAAATCAAACTCATGATAATCCAATTGTTAACATTAGATATCTTAAGGATCATCCTATAGAGAATGTAATTAGAAATTTGCATGACCCTCCTAGGACTAGAGGCCACTTAAGAATTCAAAATGAATTGAATGCTTTTGCTTTTGTTTCACAAGTAGAACCCAAGTCCATTGACTGTGCTATCAAAGATGTGCATTGGATTAATGCCATGCATGAGGAGCTCAATCAATTTGACAGGAATAAGGTGTGGCATTTGGTTCCACCTCCTGATCATGAAACATTCATAGGGACTAAATGGGTGTTCAGAAATAAAACTGATGAATCAGGGAATGTCATTAAAAATAAAGCCAGACTTGTAGCTCAGGGGTACAATAAGGAATTTGGAATAGACTTTGATGAGTCTTTTGCCCCTGTAGCTAGGTTAGAAGCAATCAGAATATTATTGGCTTATGCATATTCCCTAGGTATAAATCTTCAGCAGATGGATGTGAAATCTACTTTTCTAAATGGAGAAATTAGTGAGGATGTCTATGTGAGACAACCTCCTGGGTTTGAATATTTAGATTTCCCTAATCATGTTTACAAACTCAATAAAGCTCTCTATGGTTTAAAGCAAGCTCCTAGAGCTTGGTATGACAGGTTGAGCAAATTCCTCACCGACAAGAATTTCACAAGAGGTATGGTTGATCAAACACTGTTTACCAAGGTGAGTCATTCAGATATTCTTATTATTCAGATTTATGTGGATGACATTGTGTTTGGGTCAACTAACCCCAAATTGTGTGAGGAATTCTCTCGAATTATGACTGATGAGTTTGAAATGAGCTCAATGGGTGAGCTCAAACTATTTCTCGGACTGCAGGTTACACAATTAAAGGATGGCACTTTCATCTCTCAGTCCAAGTACGTAAAGAATCTATTGAAGAAGTGCAAGATGGATAACCTCAAGGAAATAGCTGCTCCAATGGGTACCTCAACCAGTTTGGATAAAGATCCTCAAGGTAAACCAGTGGACCAAAGGCTATATAGAGGTATGATCGGATCCCTTCTTTATCTTACAGCATCTAGGCCTGATATTCAATTTGCAGTGTGTTTATGCTCTATATTTCAGGCTAGTCCTAAAGAATCTCATCTTAAGGCTGTGAAAAGGATTTTTAGGTATTTACTAGGCACCCAACAGCTAGGTCTATGGTATCTTGCTAGGTGTGAGTTAGAGCTTCTAGCCTACACTGATGCAGACTATGCTGGGTTTCGAGTAGATAGAAAAAGCACTAGTGGCTATTGCCAATTCCTTGGTGGCTGTATAGTATCTTAGGCATCTAAGAAGCAACACACTGTAGCACTGTCTACAGCTGAGGCTGAATATGTTGCAGTAGGTAATTGTGCTGCCCAAGTACTATGGATCAAGCACCAACTAGATGATTATCAGATAAAATTAGAATGTGTTCCAATCTTGTGTGATAATACTAGTGCCATATGCCTTACTAAAAATCCTGTTCATCATTCTAGGACTAAGCATATAGAGATAAAACACCGTTTTCTTAAAGATGTTGTAAATAAAAAGGAGATTGAAATGAACTTCATTGAAACTGACAAACAAATTGCTGATATTATTACTAAGCCTCTTGGGAATGAAAGATTTAAATTTCTTAGAAGAGAACTAGGCTTATGTAAATTTTAGCATGATGAATAATCTGTTCAGCTGCTCTGAATAAAATTTCTGATTTGGACTTGCATCTGATAGCTTGAATAAATCTTGTGGATGTGAAATGTTACAACAGACTCATGATCATACACGACACTCATATTTTTTTTTCACTCATGATCATCATTGCACATGCATATAGAACTGTCTTGCACTGCATTTCTCACATAACCCTGGTATATAAAATAGTAAGTTACTAAAAGGCAGGGAAATCTGTCTAGAGGTTCTTATTATGTGTGAGATGGTCCTTGAGACCAGGTTCTCTGTCAAATATCATGGGTCAGGTCTTCATATCTAACAGAGTAATGCATATCATCACAGTTGGTTTTTATTCCCTGCCATTCATTAACAATTGCATGCATATAGACAGGGGGAGTATTGTTAGAAATTCAGAGTGGTCTTCAACTTTCTTGAATTCATTCATCTTTTACCTCTGAATGCTTGAGTCTGACAATATGGCAATCTGTTGGTCAGTTCTGATTTCAAAGCAATAGAAAATGGACTTCTTCATTTATAAGAATTTGAATTGCTTAAAGACTGACTTAATGGTTTAAATTTTATAATTTTTGGAGTTTAAAGATTGCAATCAGTATATAAGAACGCTGAAAATTGATAAAACTCTCAACCCTTATCTTATTTCATGTCAGACAAAGCTAATCATATCTGAAATCTGAAAACTCATCTGAAATCATGTTAGAGAAGCTAAGTATGTGTATTGTTCTTAAACAGGTCATTCTGAAACATATAAAGGACAGCTAAGAAAGATATTGAAAAATATTGAAAATCATTGAAAAATAACTTTGGCAGAGCAATGACTGATAAATCACTGAGAAACTGCGTGATCCATCAAAGAAGTGGACAACACTCATGTCATGAGGTGTATCAGCTATCTCTGTATAAAATGATCAAAACAGTAGGGTGGTTTCATTGAGTACCTGGGGGTAACTGGCGTCTGATAAACGTGTACCCTTACACAAAAAGATGTAAATCACTTTTATTGAGTTTGATCATGGCAGAATGGTCCATCATGTTGAGTATCTAGGGGTATTGGCGTCTGATAAACGTATATCCTTACGCAAAAAGACAAATGGCACCTGAATGCCCTTAATGAACTAGTATTGAAAATGTTGTTCCTTCAAAAGTAATTTCATGAATATCAATCTGTTTAATCTCAATACATGACCTAGTATCTCTTAACCAGTTTTACTGAGTCTATGAAAGTAAGATATTTTGAAACTAACTCTCTCATGCAAATGTGATTCTGGTTTATTGTTTTATCATGCACAAAAAACTTATTCTTTGATTGTAGTGCATGAACTCAAAATTTTATAGTCTTTAAACCAGAACTCTATCTGAAAGTAGTTTCTAAATTCATATGACTGAAGACTCTGTGCTTTAGAATGCTTATTCTTGAACAAGTTGTTCAGAATGCCAGTCTGATGATTTCTTGATCTTTCCCTTGTGTTCACTTTCCCTCCTCTTTGTTGATGGCAAAGGGGGAGAATAATGTCTGAATTCATTCCAGGGGGAGTGTACGCATCATGCTATGCCAAAAGGGGGAGATTTTGTTAGCAGGGAGTTGCTTGATTTCGTAGCATGCATTCATAGCATCTGCATGTCAATCTGAATATCAAATCATGTCTTTCATCATCTGTATGATAGGTAATTGCTATTCTATTTGATAGGGGGTTGCCATCATCAAAAAGGGGGAGATTGTTGTGACTCCTCTGTGTTGATGATGTTGACATATGCCTTATTTCATTGGCAACACCTTGTTTTGATTGATTGGCAACTGTCTATGTTTTGATGAAAATCAGATTGTCTGTGACTGTCTATGGTTTGATGAATGTGTGTTATCAGATTGCCTGTGTGTTCTTTACATTTCACATGTCTACACACTGCACACACTCAAAGTCTACACATTGCACGTAGATTCAATACACTACTTTGTGTTGCGTTTGTGCATCGTTTAGAACATGTCTATATATTCATGTATCATGGGTCGACCCCCTCCTTTGATGGGTCGACTCCCTCATAACACATGTCTAAGAACACAAGTCTATACACTCGTCTCATGCATTGTTTAAAGTCCATACACTGCAGCTCTCACATAGCATGTCTATACATTGCATCGTGGCGTTTGTGCTCTAAGTCTATACACTGAATGGCAAGCCCGAAGTCTATACATTGGAAGTATATACATTCATGCATCATGGGTCGACCCCCTGCTTAGAAGGGTCGACCCCCCTAGACTTCCAAGTCTATACACTGCTTGCATTCTTTTCAAGTCTGTACATTGGTCTTGGCATATGCATTCATAAAGTCTATACACTCTTCGGTTGGCCTCAACTGAAGTCTGTACATCGGCATGCATTACTTCAAGTGTGTACAGAGCCATTTGCATCGTTCATAAAGTCCATACATTCAATGTAGCTCGCTTAGCTGAAGTGTGTACATCCATCGTCTCATGAAGTGTGTACATTGCATCACATTATTAAAGTCTGTACAACGGACTATTTCAAGTGAAGTATGTACATCCGATTGGTCATGCATCACTCTTCATAAGTCCATACATTGGACTGTAGCATGCACGAAGCTAAGTCCATACATTGGACTGTAGCACGCATCGTTGAAGTCTATACATTGGCCTTAGCTTTCCAGAGTCTATACACTGCATGAGCATAGTCATGAAGTCTGTACATTACACTGTGCATCATTCTTCCAAGTCTGTACATCGAGGTGAAGTCTGTACATCCAGCAGTGATCTTCCAAGTCTATACATCCAACTGTTCAACTTCGAAGTCTGTACATTAGAAGTTTTACCTACGTTTCCCTTCAAGTCTATACATCGGTAGTTTTACCGTCGTTTCCCTTGAAGTCTATACACTGATAGATTTACAGTCGTTTCCCTTGGAAGTCTATACATTCGCTGCCTAGCTTTGTTCAAGTCTGTACAGCCTTTCCTTTGGAAAGTCTATACATCGTGAAGTCTTCACATTGGCTGTTGAATGATGTTCAAGTCTATACATCGTGCATCTTTTAGTTGAAGTCTGTACAGCCTTTTGCTTCACCAAAGTCTGTACATTGATCTGCATTGCATTGCATGAAGTCTATACATTCATCTGCATTGCATTGCATGAAGTCCATACACTGCACGAGCTGAAGCCTATTGAAGTCTATACATTGGTCTTCACTTCAAAGTCTGCACATTGGTAAAGTCTATACAGACTTTGCTTGCCCAAGTATATACATCATTCATTCGTCTTGGCAAGTCTGCACATCATTAAGTCCATACAATGTCCAGTGCATTGCATTCATCAGTTGTAAAGTCTATACATCGAGTCGAAGTCTGCACATTGCTGAACCCTCATCAAGTCCATACACTGGCAAGCCCTTACATTGCCTAAGTCTATACGTTGGATGCTGAATGCTCTTCAAAGTATGTACATTGTGCATGTTTGAGTTGAAGTCCATACATCATCTGTTGTCTGTCCAAGTCGTTACATTGCCTAAGTCCATACATTGGCTGCTGTTCTTCAGAGTCTGTACATTGCAATCCCATTCATGAAGTCTATACATTGCATTCGCCTTCACAAGTCTATACAGCAAAGTCTATACACTGCAATGCAAATACTTAACCTGATAATCCGATACTCTCTCTGACAGGGATTCTTTACTTGGACTGATGACTTGGCTCATGATCCAAGGAGGACGAGGAACTATGATGGTGACACGTGGAAGAAGCCCTTCCAGGATGCTGCGATGTGGATGGAATTGCCTCGGTTCTGACGAATTCACTAGGCGGGAAATGTGGAAGCCACACGCCCCTTATCCACCTGCTGCTGCTTTATATTGAAGCCTTCGTCTTCAGATGAAGGCTGATCGACTGAAGAGAGGCAAAGTCCATACAGCCAGTCTGAAAGCAGCAGAGAGCCATCGATCAACAGTGAGAAGAAAAACAGAGAAGAAGAAAAAGAGAGAAGAGAAGAGAGAAGAGATGTGTTGAGAGAGTGAAATTGAGAGAGTTTAGTTTGAGAGCTTTTCTGATTGTAACTCAGTCTCTTGGTTCAGAAACCAGAGCTGAGGCTTGCTCATTCCGAGCTACATTCCCATTTAGGTTTTCATTTTCATTTGCTTCTGTCTTTTATTTCTGAACTCTTGTTTCTTCAAGCTGTGAGGCAGTATTGCAGTGGAGGTCTCCACTGGACAGGTGAAGTTGTAATCCTCAGCAGGCGAGACTTGGTCTCGGACGGCTAAGCTGTATTGCCTAGCTATTGCAGAGGATTTGTTACTCTGGTCGGCAAGCTGTAAAGCCCAGCGAAGCTGTGTATCAGCGGTTTATAGGCCAAGCTGTAGTGCCCAGCAGACGCAAGCTGTACTACGCAGCAGTAAGCCATACTCAGTTGAGTGTGGGGTGGATGTAGGTCTTTGATCGAACCACCTAAAAATCTTGGGTGCCTTGTGTTTGTAAGTTTGTCTATGAATTGTGTGCGATTGTTTTCCTCATTCATCTTTATAGCTTAAATCGCTCCTGTTCATATCTAGCACTCGAGATAGGGTTCTTCTGTGTGGCTGCATGGGTCGACCCATTACATAGTGTTTCTTCATTTGGCTTACCTGCTGTTTGCCTATATTCCGCATTAAAGCTTATACTAGTTTTTAATGAGGCATTAGATCTATTCACCCCCCTCTAGATCCACACTTAGTGGAGATAGACTGCGTCCATCTAACATAACACTATTAACAAATCATATGCTGTCTAGGGTTGACAGATCATAGACTCTGACGGTCTAGAAGTGGGGCGTCACAGTGATTGTGACGGTCAGAGAATAACCGTTACCCTTATGTAATGCGTCTATATTGGTGCGTCAGAGTTAACAGAGTAACTCATATACCACAGAGACTGTGACGACTCATAGTAAGGCCGTTACATGAATGTGACGGTCCTACTATCACGCGTCAGAGTGTCTGCTAACAGAAAGCAATATGAAACATAAGAGATTGACTCACATCATGCCTATAACCAAACACCATGAGTTTCTAGGCATGAATAAGAAGGATAGGCTATCTACACGCATAGGTGACCATGAATAGATGAAATACATGTTTTAAGCTCTCAATTTAGGGTTAAGAGATGCATGTAATGCATGGAACTAGTAAAACATGAAATTGATGCTCTACTATGTATGGAATTCAATCAAACCAGAGGACTTATAGTCCTATCAAGTTGTTTTTGCCGTTCATGAGATAACCTACCTCTTGTCTAGGCTTCAAACTTCCAATTATGGTCTGAACACCGAACCCTAGTTCCCTTCTTCCTGTGATTTTTCAGCAACTTCCTTGGGCTCTGACTCCACGACCTCTTGACCTAAAGATGTAAAATTTGGAGAGGAGTTAGTCTAAAGTATTGTAAACAAATACTTCTAAAGAATTTACCCAAGATTACACGTCCTTACCTTGATTTCTTGTGAGCCAAAAGTAAGGGTCGCACAGTTCAGAACTATGTCCTATTTATAGGGTTCTAGCTAAGGTTTGAAGATTAGATCGATTCTAGAGTCCTTATTCTATCAAAACCTAATCTTTAAGAGTTCTTAGGGTCTTTATACATTGTTCCAATTAGGTCTCTTGTGGATAGGAACATCAAGTTCTAATCTTTTTGCAAGTTCTTTTACTTACGGAACTCGCAGGCTGTGACGGTCGAGCCTTGCCGCGTTACACGGCTGTGGCGGTCTTACGATAGACCGTTACTGTCATCATATTCAGAAATTTTAAATTTAATAAAACTCTTTTATCCATTATCCATTAAATTATCTTATTAATGAGTGTTTATCTTTAAAAATCCGAGGATAGGCTTAATAACCTTCTAGAATATGGGCCAAACTAAATGGGCTTGATCTTTAAATCTTTTGGATAATAATTAGATAGGCTAGGTTATCTTATTAACATATTTGGGCCTTATAATGACTTATTAACTCGTTAATCCATTTATAAATTCATTTAGCGCAAATAAATTCCAAAAAAATTATTAATAAATCCAAAAATTACTTATATAAATTCCGAGGCACTACACCCTCCCCCACTTAAAAAGAATTTGGTCCCAAAATTCAATACATGGATTGTGGAGAGTGTACTTACAGTTAAATAATTCTGAAAATCTTTTCCGCATAGCTGCTTCGGTTTCCCATGTTGCTTCGTATGGCCATGTTTTCTTCCATTGAATTTTGACCATAGGGATAACCATATTTCTTAGTTGACGCACTTCCCGATCCAAAATCTTTATTGGTGTTTGCTCATATGTCATATCCTTCTGAATCTCCAGATTGTTATAAGTGATAATATGGTTAGGATCATATACATATTTTTTCAGCATGGAGACGTGAAATACGTCATGAACTCCTGCTAATTGTGGAGGTAAAGCCAATCTATAAGCCACTTCACCGACCCTTTCAAGAATTTTTAATGGGTCAATGAACCTTAGAGTTAGCTTTCCTTTAATACCAAATCTTTGAATACCACGTCCTGGAGAAACTTTTAAATATACATGATCTCCTACCTGAAACTCCAAGTCACATCTTCGATTGTCAGCATAAGTCTTTTGCCTATCTTGTGCCATCTTCATTCTTTCTTGGATGAGCTTTATTTTCTCTGTAGAATCTCTGATAAGGTCAGGGCCTAGAAATTATCTTTCCCCTATTTCATTCCAACATATTGGTGATCGACAACTTTTCCCATATAGAGCTTCAAAAGGTGCCATTTGTATGCTTGCTTGATAGCTATTATTATATGTAAATTCCACCAGAGGCAAGTGATCATGTCAACTTCCTCCAAAATCAATGACACAAGCCCTGAGCATGTCTTCTACCACCTAATTTGTTCTTTCTGTCTGACCATCAGTTTGTGGATGGAAAGCTGTGCTAAAATTCAATCTAGTCCCTGAAGAATGTTGTAGACCTTTCCAAAATTGTGATGTGAATCGAGGATCTCTATCTGATACAATAGTGACTGGGACACTATGTAGTTTAACAATTTCTTTTATGTATAATGCTGCTAGAATATCTACCGACCATCGACTCTTTATTGGTATAAAATGTGCGGATTTAGTCAATCGATATATGATTATCCATATACCATCGTGTCCACCTCTTGTCTTAGGTAATCCCATGATAAAATCCATTCCTATGCTATCCCATTTCCATTCGGCAATATTTAAGGGATGTAATTTATCTGCAGGTCTGAAATGTTCCGCCTTAACTTGTTGGCATGTAAGACAGCGAGATACAAAGTCGGCTACTTCCCTCTTCATATTGGGCCACCAAAAGTTTCTTTTGAGATCTTGATACATTTTTGTACCTCCTAGATGAATGGTGTACTTTGATTTATGTGCTTCTTCTAAGATCAATTTCTTTGTATCTTCATGATCTGGTATACACATTCGGCCCTTAAATAGCAATCTTCCATCATCAGAAATAGAAAAATCCGGCCTTTGTTCAATATTGGCCTTAATTTCTAGTAAAACTGGGTTATCCTCTTACAACTTGGCCAAATCCCCAATCAATGTAGGTTGAGCTCGGATATTCGCTATGAAGCAATCTTCTTCCTTAATGTCAACATCTAAATTCAACTGAGCAAATTGAGGAATAAGGTTATTCACACTAATCATGAGACTTGATAACATACCCATTGGTTTTCTGCTGAGTGCATCTGCTACAACATTTGCCTTGCCAGGATGATATTGAATAGCAAAATCAAAGTCCTTGAGATGTTCTAACCACCTCCTTTGTCTCATGTTAAGCTCTTTTTGAGAGAATAAATATTTCAAGCTCTTGTGGTCTGTGTAGATCGTGAACTTTTCTCCATAAAGATAATGACGCCAAATTTTCAAGGCAAAGATAACTGCTGCTAATTCTAAATCATGCTCAGGACAATTTTCTTCATGACGCTTCAATTGCCTTGAAGAATAGCAGATCACCTTTCCATTCTACATAAGGACACATCCTAAGCCAATTCCAGATGCATCCGTATACACTTCAAATCCACCACCCTCCATTGGTAGTGATAAAATAGGGGCTGTGGTAAGATGATTCTTGAGACTTTGAAAACTCTTTTCACAGTCCTTCGACCAGATAAAAGGATTTTCTTTTCTTGTAAGTCTAGTTAAAGGAACCGCGATCTTCGAGAAGTCCTTTATGAATCTCCTATAATAACCAGCTAGACCCAAAAAGCTTCTTACTTCAGATACAGTCGTTGGCCGATTCCAATCTCTGACATCTTCTACCTTAGAAGGATCCACAACAATACCTTCTTTTGAAATAATGTGGCCTAGAAATGAGACTTCGTTAAGCCAGAATTCACACTGATTGAGTTTGGCATATAGTTTGTGTTCTCTAAGTGTTTGTAAGGCTATTTTTAGATGTTCTTCATGCTCCTCTTTTGTCTTGGAATATATTAAGATGTCATCAATGAAGACGACGATGAACTGGTTCAAGTATGACGGGAAGACACTGTTCATAAGTTGCATGAATGCTGCTGGGGCATTAGTTAACCCGAATGGCATCACCACGAATTCATAGTGGCCATAACGACTTCGAAAAGCCGATTTATAAATATCTTATTTTTTGATTCTAAGCTGATGATAACCTGATCTGAGGTCAATCTTAGAAAAATATTCTACTCCCGAAAGCTGATCGAAGAGCTCATCAATACGCGGCAATGGATACTTATTTTTAATTGTCAGCTGATTCAGTCGCCGGTAATCGATGCATAGCCTGAGAGAACCATCCTTCTTCTTGACAAATAGAACAGGCGCACCCCAAGGAGATGTGTTGGGTCTGATAAAATCTTTATCTAGTAATTCCTACAACTGCCTCTTCAGTTCTTTGAGTTCTGTATCGAGGTAACACAGTACCAAAAACAAGTACCTCCAGACACGGTACTTCCAGACACCCCAGACACCCCAAAAACATGGTACCTCCCGACATGCTTATCGAGGTAACACGGTACCTCCAGACACCCCAAAAACACGGTAACGAAACCCACGGGGTGCCCGGGACACTCACGAGGCCAAAGGTCGACCACTGGGTCACAACCGGGTCGAACGGAGACCAACATAACACAATCAGAACGCTAGGAGGTCACCCGAACCCTTAAACCAATGGGCATGCTAATCGAGGTAAACGGAACCTCCGAACACCCAAAGGCACGGTCACGGAACTCCATGGGGTGTCCGGGACACACACGGCCCAAGGGGAGGACGATCAGCCTCAGACTACCCGCCCTGGGTGGCCCGACTGGTCCCCTCAAGATCGCGCTACCCTCGCATAGCGCATTCAAAACAGAACGCGCTATACACTGATAGCGCGACAAGACAGATCGCGCTATAGGCCTATAGCGCGACCAGGACAAATCGCGCTGGGATCACCTAGCGCGACAAGACAGAACGTGCTAGGACCCTATAGCGCGACAGGAACCACCTTACTGTTCATCTTCTCCGATGAATGCGCCCCATCGGGGCGGTGCGACCCTCAAGAACACGCTAGCTGGGACTAGCGCGTTCTCAGTCCGCGCCCGAAAACGGTGGAAACGGTAGAAAAACCCATTCCACACCCCATCACCCCCAGGTGAAGGGGAAACAAAAGGAAAACATTCCCCAACCTCTCTAGCACCGAGAGGACCCATTTAAACCCCAAAAACACAATCAAAACACAAGATTTGGCTCGCACACCCAAAAACATGCATTTTCCCCAAAATGCCCAAACAAGCCCGCTCGGCTCACCACGGCCTACTAAACTCGCGGGAAATGAAGTACGTGGGTTGAGGGCCCATCTCCCTACCTCCACCGAAGATTCGACGCGCCGTGGATGCCGATCCACGAAGAAACGCCATTTAAACCCTCGTCGGTTCACGATCCCACGAACCACCTCCACCGTCGCAATCCTCATCCCGTGCCCATCACTCCACGTCCCACGAGCCACGCCGCCCCGCCCTCGCCGCCTCCGTCGGCCGCCCGGAGTGAGAGGGGGAGAGGAGAGAACGTGAGAGAAGAGAGAGGGAGGGAAGAGAGAAATGGGAGATGGGGAGAGAGAGAAAAAAGGAGGTTAATATATAAAAAATCCAGAAATTCTCAAAAATTCCGAAAAATAGACAATCACGTTTTCGCGATCCTCGGAACGCACCGATCACAACGGTACCACTCGCGTCCTGTGAACGGCCCGGTTCACCCGCAACGAGGTTCCGAAAGAATTACCGAAACACACACCGGGAATCGGAAAACACACGCGGAAAAGTCGCGGAACGCTTCCGGGCCTCCGAAACAACTCCGGATCGCACCGATCCTAACACGAAAGATGTCCAAAATAAAATTTCGAACACAACGGAGTTAGACACTCCGAGAAACCAGATATGGGACCCACGAACAAGGATCCAAAAATCCAGGGCATTACAAAAATCGTCCCTACCGGTTTGTGTGTATGAAGTGTGCTGCGTTTGCAGCGTGTGGTAAAGCCTCACCGGTATGGTGAGGGGTGGACGTAGGTCTGTGTGTTGCAGATTGAACCACCTTAAAAATGCACTATGTAGTGGGTTGTTCTTTGTGAGATTGATCAATCTTCTCTATCCCCATTCACAGGTTGGTGGGCGTGTTTCAATGCATGAGATCTTGGTTATCTCCATCGCACACTCAAGCTCGTAGGACCGTGCTTTGCCATTTTCACTTGAGCCATCTACTTATTCTATTGTGCTTTATGTCTAAGTGCCTCATGTGCACTCTAATTGTTGTTTATGATTTACTTAGCTAAAGTTTTTAATTGGTCATAGTCTTTCAGTAGGATCTATTCAACCCCCCTTCTAGATCCGGTTGCACCTATCGGACCCAACAATTGGTATCAGAGCAAGCCCTATCATTCCCAGATCCAACGATCTGCATAGAGGATCCTAGTGCAACTCAATCATGTATTCCACGATTGATCAGTTTTTAGTGCCTTCCCTTCCGATTTTCGATGGTTCCAATTTCAGTAACTGGCTAGGGAAAATGTGCAGGTTTATAACCCCATGTGATCCTAACCTCTGGAGGATTATTACCAATGGTCCTTCCAGCCTGCCAGCAAATGAAGCCAAATGGACTAATGAACGCAAGTCCAGACATGCTGACAATCTCACTGCATTGTACTTGATGAAAGAAACAGTAGACACCAACGTAGCTCCATTTTTTTTCAGTTGCAGCTCAGCCAAAGAAATCCTAGATGGCTTGATCATCATCCAAAAAAAGCAAGAGAAGCTCAACTGCTTGATGGGTGACAATGATGACCAGCTAGGCACCCCATCATCTCAGGTAAGCTCCGAACCTGAAGATTTTACATTTGATGAGCTCATGGATGCTTATGAGAATTTAGATGAACAATATAAGAAAACCAGATCAGAAAATAAAAAATTGAGAAAGAGTCTTAAGAGCAATGTTCATGAATCTTCTTGTGAAGTATGTGCCAAACTTGAAAAGGTAAATGAATGTATGATGTTTGATGTGGACATAGATAAGAAACAAATTGCTTCCTTGAGAGAGGAAAATGAAGCTCTTGTCACTAAAATCTCTAAACTTGAAGAAGATGGAAAAGAGCTTAGAAAAGAGATGGACTCAATATCCGATGATCAGAAGTTCTTTGATGAACTGGTTGACAATGACAAGCTCATTGAAGAAAATGAGGAACTCAGGAGACAAATCAAAGTCCTAAAAGGCAGGTTATCCATTCATGAAAAAGGAAAGCACATCGATGAAAACGAATATGAAAAAACACATGTGCTAGAACTTGAAATAGAATATTACAAGGAAATGAATTGCCTTTTGAAGAACATTGTCACTACCTACGAGGTAGAGCTTGCTAGCTCTAAACTGCACATCTCATCCTTAAAGGAAGAGATCACGGATTTGAATAAATGCTTGTCTAAATTTGTGGGCGGCATTGAAATCTGGACAGACATCCAGGAACTAAAGTAAACTTTCAGAAAGAAGGTCTTGGTTATGCTCCAGTAAATAAGAAATCTCTTGGAAATAAGACCATTACTTCTTTTGTATCCAGCTCCAATGTGGCAAGCACCTCCAGTACTCCTCCAACACAACCTGCCAATTATGAAGCTCAACAACAGCCCTCTACTCAGAAAAACCAAAAATAAATTGGTAAACAGAAAAGGAAGGCTCCCAAGCAAAAATAGAAAAATGACTTTGTTAATGTGAGTATGCATGTTAGGAAACCCAATGCCCAGTACCATGCTCCTCATAAAAAGATGTCCATTATTTTCATTGTGGTAGACATGGTCACATTATGCATGACTGTTCTAGCTTGAGGAATGATGACCATAGAATAGGTAAGAGTAAAGGATACAATGCAGAAGGCTATGCCAAAGGAAAGGTCAACACTGGGAGAAAGCATTCTCTACACACTCATGCTTACGAGCCCAGGTATGACCCCGCGCATCAATACACCCATCTGGACAGGTCGGCACCTTCAAGGGCTGTCAGAAGAAACCCTCTTCCCTGCTGCTTCCACTGTGGCAAAATTGGCCACACTATCCCTGACTGTTGGCATCTACAAGGTAGGAGCCAATCCTATGCCCAACACGTTGGCATCCATACTCACCCATAAAAATCTGATGCACATGCACATAGGAAGAATGTCAAACCATCTGTGTGCTGTTTTCACTATGGAAAGATCGGTCATACAGCCAAAGATTGTTGGCATTTGAAAGGTAGAACCCATGTTCATGCCAAAAGGGGTAATTTCTCTGCTCACCCCCAAAGGCCTAATACACATGCACATAAGAGAAACATCAAATTCTCTGTACACTGTTTTTACTGTGAGAAAATTGGGCATGAAATGTATGACTACCATTCAATGAGAGAAGTTGACTTGATAGCATTAAGAAAGAGATCTGAATGCTACACAAAGTGCTAATCTGAATGCTACACAAAGTGCTAATCTTCAAGGACCCAAGCAAGTTTGGGTACCACAAAATTCAAAATGAGAATTGCAGTTGCAGGTGCCTTGGAGCTGAGCGAGGTTTAATTAGAAAATAAATGCTCAAGGCACAGGTATGTAAATAGACTTTTTAATTTATGTTCAATCTTTTGCATTGTAAGTCTGTGCTATAGTCATTGCATCAAAGGTCTATTTTGCCTTCAATAAGTCCTGCCAGCTGATTGTGTCTCACTGAATTACTGAACCATGATCCTTGAAAATGAACATCTGGATGCTTGAATGGTAAAGTCAACTAACACTTAGTCTAAAGTTATGGTTATCAAAAGTTGTTTGTTGGATTGATGGGCCAAGCCTATCTAGAAGAATACACCTTGTGTGAGGTGATCCTCGGATCTATATTCTTCACCTAGTACCAGAACTTCTATTTTTGATATGCCTGAATCTGTTATTTGAGTGATTTGATATAATGTTAAGTTGCTTGCAAACCTGTACTTCTTCCACTTTGGGAGCCATATGAACGTCCTGCCGAGCATCAATTGACTATTGTTTTTGATGATATCTTGCATGGCTACATATTGTCCAACTCATCACTTTTATGGACATACATCACATTGTGTATCTGTCTTGATCTCCATTAGCTTTGTACTAAGGGGGAGTTTGTGCGTCTCCATTTCAGTTCAGCTTGCATATACATAGACATTGAAACATCATCATGTGGACTCATGAATTCCATTGTGCATCATGTTAAGGGACCAAACTTCTGCTCCCTACCACTACAAGAAAAACGGGAAATATCGATGGTATTTTTCGACTAAAAAGTTTTCATCGGCAATACGTCGGAATGTTTTATCTTTCTAATGGAAATATATTATATCAGAAATTCGTCGATAATTACCGACTATTTTTTGACATAATTCTTTTATCGGAAATACGTCTGGAACTTTCGACAGAAAAAATTAACGTCGAAACTACGTCAAATATTTCAGACGTATGTCCGACAAAAATACATTTCTTCAAAAATAAATAAATGCAGGTTAAATTATATGAATAGTTTACGACGGATAAATTAAGGTCATAGAATCATCAAAAATACGTCGAAATATTCGGACATATTTTCGACAAAAATAAGTTTCGTCGAAAATAAATAATTGTAGGTTAAAATATATGAATAGTTTATGACAGATAAATTAAGGTAGTACATTCATCGAAAATACGTCGAAATATTCATACGTATTTTTGACAAAAATAAGTTTCGTCGAAAATAAATAATTGCGGGGGACAATTTACAATGGATAAATTTAAGGTCGAACATTCGTTGGAAACTTGCCAACGTATCTCCAACTAACCTTTATCCGTCGAAATATTTCGATATATTTCCGACTGATCTTTTGTCTGTTGAAAAATGATTAAATAGTTTTTCACCCTTCCTATTATTAATAAATATTTTTATATTTCTATATTTATTAATTATCACTTTTATAGTTTTTTGTCAGTTTTGTAATTATTTTATGGTTATTGGCAAGTGGACTAATGGGAATTCAGAAAAATAAAATCTTTTATCCATTTGAATTCTCTTTGATTTTTCTTGAGTGTGGCTCTACCTTCTTCTCGTAGGCACACAAAAGTCACCCTGGTTTTTCTGGTTGCACACCCTTTCTTGTCATTTTTTTTGTCTGTGGTTTTCTCTTCGTTATGTAAGCACTCCCTCTTCGCAATGTATGGAGACCCACAGAGGTTGTTATGACAAAGAATGACTCTTGACAGAATTCTGATAAAAAACTCTTTCATCTGTAAACATAGCAGTTTATCTGTTCAGATGCTTATCAGGCTTGATCCCACCGTAAATTAGTAGAACTGGAGATAATCTCATTCCTTGATCTTAGATGAGTTTAATCAATGTCATTTGATGACTAGGAAAGTTTCAGATCCGTGTTGGTAGAGTTATTAGGAATCCCATACATGGTTAAACCCTACAAACAAACTTGAGTTTCTTCAAGTTTCACTGCCATGAGCTATTTGTCACCGTTACATAGTTATTTGTCACTTCTAATAGGCTATTTGTCACGCATAACGAGATATTTGTCACCCTTATCCTACACTAGACGTCGCGTTTGTTTCGCTTCATAACATATTGTGACTTCTATTATCCATTTATCACCCTTGCGAGACATTTGTCACCCTTGAAGCCTATTTGTCACCATTGATGACTATTTGTCATCACTATGCGGTGTTAGCCGTCGCGCTTGATTTTGGCTTATCTGACTGACTGGCTCCAAAACTTCAAAATATGTTCTTCTTTTTGTCTAACAATGATAATTAATAAATATAATAGTATAATTATAAAAAAGTAAATACAAAAATAAAAAAATCATAAAAATTGAAAACTAAAGGTTGCGATGTTGCCATCCAACTCTCTAAACAGAGCATGAAAACCAAGGGATGTGAGGGTATACCCCTGCGAAATGGACAATACCACAAGGTGATTATGTAAACATGACAAAAGTCACGAATGAAGGAAATACAACAGAGCAGGTGGATACAACGTAGTCCAAATACAACAGATACACTACATTATAACAAGGTAAGAAATTGAGTAAGTTCACAAAATAGATAATAATTCGTAGCACATATACTATTAGGCCCTGTTTGTTCAGTAGTTGTCACATATTTGGAATCCTTTAATAACCCACGACCTACCAACATGTCCCTCAACCTTGCATTCTGAAGACTTTGTTCAGCTGTAGTCACCTTCTATTAGACTTTTATCATTATTATATTAATTGAATATCATTTTCATGGTTTGTCACAAAGTCATATATTTATTGATTATCATTTTTATGGACTTTTATTTTTATTATATTTATTTTCTCTTTTGGGTTCACCTTCCGTATGTGAGAGCAGCAGAGTAAAATGTATGATGAGGGTGATAAATGCATATTATTGGTGACAAATAAGTTGACAGAGGCAAAAAATGCATATTAGTGGTGACAAATAGGTTGACAGGGGTGACAAATGCGCATGAGGGGTGACAAAAGGCTCTTAACGGTGAAAAATGCACAAAGACAACGGCTCCCAGGAGCAAAGGCGACGGCTCCTGCATGCTAAGCGTGAAAAATGCCTATTAGTGGTGACAAATAGATCAACAGGGGGACAAATGCGCATGAAGGGTGATAAATGGATCCTAGCGATGAACTATGAGCATGAAGATAAGCCCTACTAATATTAGAACCATCGACAAACCCTGCTACTTATAGGGGAAGAACTCCGCTTCGTAAAGGTAACCCCTACCTGCGATGGATGTTATCCTTCATTTGATGGCAACCACATCACACAAAGATCAAGCATCCATCATGCAAAGAAAGGTTGCAGAAAAAGAAACTATATTGATAGGGGGAGAGGGTACAAGCGGTTACTCGTCCTCTTTGGGACGGAACCTATCAGGTTGGAGGCTTGACACCCCCTTGTTACAAAACAGGCGGTCCACCTTCGCCAAGGCGTCCCGCCACCATTGCAGGTACCCCTGCTTGTATTCCTCCGAAACATCGCCGCCGCTGCTTTCCCCTGATGGCTGGTTCGGCACCGGCAAGGCTTCCTTAAGGAAGCACAGAAGTTTGGTGGGAGCTGACTTCTCAGACGATGACATCTTCACGAGAGTGTCTTTGGCCACCAAAGAAACTCAGGATGTCCTTCGTGTTCCCCATAGAGTATCTATTTATAGGGATGAGACAAATACTTTAGCAGCAGCATGAGTGCAGGACTGTAGGAGGTTGAGACGTGTGCCAGGAGCCACCATTTTTTTTATTTGTTAATGCCCCTCTCTCTCTCTCTCTCGCTCTGTCTCTTTCATTTGTCACCACTATAGGCTGTTTTTCACGTTTAGACACCCATTTATTACCCTTAGAAGCTATTTGTCACCCTTAGGACCAATTTGTTACACTTAGAAGCATTTGTCACCCTTATGACCTATTTGTCACCCTTACGACCTATTTGTCACCCTTACGACATATTTCTTACCCTTAGATGCCATTTGTTTTTCCCCCATCCCTTGCTTTTCCTCTCGTGTGTAATAAATAACAAAAATAAATATAAATATATCAATTGTTTAGCTGGATAATATTCGAATTCGAATCCGTATTAATTAGCAGATAATATTCTAAATAGTATTTATTTTTTCGGATACAGATAATATTCAAATTTGAATCGGAGCAGAAACATATATTATAATATCCGTTTCATAAAATATCCGTTCGTAATATTATATTATATATCATATGATATATATATATAAATAATATATTATAAAATATAATTTTTCTAATATAAAATATAAAAAATATGATAAGATGGAAGATTGTTACACGTCCCGAAACTATAATAACTACCCTATTTTAACAATTTGACTTGTAAAATTAAAACCAGCCTTTAGTTGGGAGAGACACTTCGTCTTCCACCGACTTTAGGTCTTTCATTGCCTTTAGTGAAATTAAAAACCTCAACTCATGAGTAGTTGGCAGCAGCAGGACTGTAGGACTGCAGGAGCTTGAGACGTATGCCAGGAGCCACCATTTTTTCTATTTGTTAATGCCCCCCTCTCTCTCTCTCGCTCTGTCTCTTTCATTTGTCACCACTACAGGCTATTTTTCATGTTTAGACACACATTTATTACCCTTAGAACTATTTGTCACCATTAGGACCTATTTGTTACCCTTAGAAGCATTTGTCACCCTTACGACCTATTTGTCACCCTTGCGACGTATTTCTTACCCTTAGAAGCCATTTGTTTTTCCCCCATCCCTTACTTTTCCGCCATCGCCGCAGACCATCGCCACCTTGTCCCCGTGTGCCCACGGGTGCCCTGCGCACCCTCCCTCTCCTCCCCGAACCAGAACCGCCATGAGTGCCGACTAGCCCACTATCGCGCTCCCCCTTGCAGCCACGTCGGTAGAGCACCACTGCCCCTTCGGTGCCGTGCCGTGGCAGCCGACCGCTATTCTTGCCAGACCCGCCCACCGGCTACCGTCTAGCACCGCTGTAGCCGCCATCGTCGGCCACCCAACGCCATTCCGCCACTGCTGCCTGCCCAGGGCCTCTATAACATCACATCCAAGGTGTGAGTGCCAAGGTTTAATCCCTCATGTCTTAATTCCTAATTTCATCTCAGTTCACATGTTGGATGTATTTATATTTTGTTTAATATATTTTTTCAGGATGTTAAAAATTGGAAAAAGTCAATTTTTAAGGGAGATGATGTCAAAATTTTAAGGGATATGTATGACGATGCTATTACTAGTATTCGAACTATTGCTGGGGAGACTGGTGAATTTCTCATTTCTATAGGTTTGCATCAAGGTTCTGCACTAAGTCCGTATCTCTTTACCTTAGTTATGGATGAAGTAACTAAACAATTGCATGAGAACATCCCTTGGTGTATGCTTTTTACAGATGATATTGTTTTAATTGATGAGAGTATTGATGCTCTAAATGCTAAGTTAGAGCGTTGGAGACTTGCCTTGGAGTCTAAAGGTTTTAAAATTAGTAGGAGTAAGTCAGAGTTTATGCACTGTAATTTTTGTAATGAGAGAGTGGTTCAGGAAGACATGGTTCTAATTGATGGACATAATATTCTGAAGAGTGGTAGCTTTTGATACTTAGGGTCTATCATACAAGAGAATTAGGAGATTTATGATGACGTTACACATAGGATTAAGGCATGCTGGCTAAAATGGAGAAGTGCATCAGGTGTCCTTTGTGATCGTCGTATGCTTGTGAAACTCAAAGGGAGGTTTTATAGAACGGATGAGAGACCTGCTTTGTTATATGGTACCGAGTGTTGGGCAGTACGAAAGGAACACATCCACAAAATGTGTGTAGCAGAGATGAGGATGTTGAGATGGATGTGTGGCAAAACTAAGAAAGATAAGATTAGGAATGAGCCCATCCGTAAGGACTTAGGGATAGCTCTAATTGATAGTAAAATGAGTGAAAATAGACTCAGGTGGTTTAGACATGTGTTTCATCGCCCTAACTCAACGCCGGTTAAAAGATATGATCAAATCTTAGTGGATGCTAGTAAAAGAGCTCGAAGAAGGCCTAAAATGAGATGGTGCGATGTTATTAGGAAGGACATTAGTTTCTTGGATTTAAATATGAATATTGCACTTGAAAGAAATCTTTGGCAGAATAGGATTCATGTAGCCGACCCCAATTAATTGGGATAAGGCTCTGATGATGATGATGATGATGATGATGATGTCAAAAATTTTTAGAATACTCACTCCATTCAAACCACAATTTTGAAATAAGCTCTTTTCTGAAGTAGGTATCATGATCTCTCTCTTCCGGAGAATCAGCAGCGACCAGCCTATATGTGTAAACCTTCTTGGTTCGTCCTGGTCTAAAAGTAGGACCAATGGCTTGGCGAGATACCAAAGCTATTGTTTGTGCTTTTAGACCAGCACAGACGAGGAAGGTTTACCCATATAGGCTGGTCGATGCTGATTCTCTAGAAGAGAGAGATCATGTTACCGGCTTCAGAAAAGAGCTTATTTCAAAATTATGGTTTGAATGGAGCGAGTATTCTTAAAAATTGCTGTCTAAGAGGATTCTAGTGCCTAAACTTTTCAATCAGATGAGGGTGACACTGCAGAGTTGGTTGCTTCTAATCTTCATCTGATCGAATCTGCCGAGCCACTTCGGTTGTGTATAGAGGATGAAGTGGATGAAGTCGATCCAACTGAGTTAAATGATGCAATTGTTGGGCAAGTGGAGTCGTCTGAGAGAGAGGATTCTTCGGAACTGGTGATGGTGGAGGATGATCCAACAGATATCTATTGATTTGTAATTGTAATTGTAAAAAATGACACATTTGAATTAATGTAATTGTAATTTATTTAATTCATTGATTTATATGTTGTGTGGATTTTATCGGGGGATGTGTGTTTTATGTTGAGTTTTGTAGGTTGTGTATAAATGGATAACATAAGTAAAAGGTGTGATGGATAATAGAAGTAAAAGGTTTGTTTTGTAGGGAAAAAAAGGTGATGACTGGCTAGCGATAAGGGTGACAAATAGATGTTCTGAGTGACAAATAGTTGGTAGCAGTGACAAATAACTCTATAACGGTGACAAATAGCTCATGGTAGTGAAACTTGAAGAAACTCAAGTTTTTTGAAGGGTTTAACCGTGTATGGGTTTCCTAACTCTACTAACATAGATCTAAAGCTTTCCTAGTCATCAAACGATGCTAATTAAACTCATGTAAGATCAAGTAATGAGATTTACCTCCAGTTCTACTAATTTACGGTGGAATCAAGCCAAGTCATTGACAATGAGTAAAATGTCCAGTACATTATTTCCCTACACAGACAACAATAGTAATAACAAAGTAACTAATATGAAGAGGAGCAACACTACTAGAGTACATAATAGAACAACAACAATACAAGGCACATTTGACATTTGTGTAGTCATTTGCTGGCGTAGTGCCTATTTCCTTGAATCATAGTCAGGCTCGGGACTTGCATGGTATGTAGGCATGGGCATTTCCTGTAGTTGAGGATGATCAACATACACATTGCTGCTATTGCCAACCCCATTTATAGCAGCATGTGCTTCCTCTACCAAGTGAAAACCCTTATAACGAGCTCTAGGGTATCCATTCACTTGGACAAAGCATTGGGGCCAACTATAATATACACCGAGTTCGCGACCAACCCACACTACATAGCATTTATACCTTCTCATTTTCTGAACTTCAATTCCCTGATGAATAAAAAAAAAGGAAGAGGCCATCTGCAGCAGGAACCAGTGATGATAAGGGACCGAGAGGAGGACGCAGAGGAGACAGGCGGGATCGATGTGTCGATTTAACACATCGCTGTAATGGAGGTGGTAACACAGCCCCTCGGGAGAAAAAAAAAGGGGAACGTAAGGAACCCTAGCCAAATGATCGTCGCTCGATCGGAGTGTATTGCAGAGGTCATTGGACAAGGGAGGGTGTAGGCATAATTAGGTTCCCCAGCCACCATTCTAAAGTTGCAATCTACCGTGACGATCGCCGTTGACATTGGCCCCGGGAATGCACATCCACTGTGACGGCAAAGGCAACAAGCTACACCAAGACTGGCGCAGTGAAGCGGCAGCGAGAGTGCGATGGTGGAGCACGGCGTCGAGGGTTTCGCGAGTGGAGAAAAGAGGATAAGGGTGTTACGTAACCGACATGGGGTACCCCGATTTATACCACGGTTTGACAACAGGTCAGTGGCGACGGGGAGTATAAGGGTGACAAATAGTTGCCTAGTGCTGACAAATGTCCAATAGTAGTGACAAATAGTTGCGTAAGTCTGAAAAATAGCTTACAGTGTTTAAATTGTGAAAACCTCAATGTCGATGCATGAAGAAAAGCCACTGGACAAGGGTGCAAATACCCTATTAGTGGCGACAACTAGATCTGCCTAGTAGCCAAATACACTAGTAAGGGTGAAAAATAGACTCTAGAGCTAACAAATGAAAAGCAGAAGGAGCTGAAAGAAGGAGTCAAGTTCACAGGAGGACAAAAATATGAACAGTGTATAAAAAGTTTCTACAGCAATTAGAAGAACAACGAAGGGACTTGGTCAATGCCAAGATAGTCAATGTTGACTGGTCAAGGTCAATGCAAGTCAAAGAAGTCTCCAGCCAAGCTCAACTTTTTGTTGAGCAGTTATGAAGTGCCTGTAGCAACCCTAATAAATGAATAATTGAAATGAATTAAAACATATATATTACAGAAGTAATATATATAAAAGGAATAGGGTTAATTGGACGAAATAAAACAAATTAAAAATAACGCCTCTTATTAAGGCGTTAATTTATAAAGAAACGCCTCTATCCATGGCGTGAATAAAGAAAGGACGCCCACACCTACGGTCGTCAGTTCTCACGCGACCAAATGGGTAAGTAAAAGAAACGCCCCTATCTTGGGCGTGTTTTAAAACACGAAACGCCCTTTTTCAAGGCGCTTTTTAAGAAACGCCCTTATGCAAGGCGTTAATTAAAGAATACACGCCCTGACCAAAGTCGTTAATTCCATTCGGGAACCGTTCGTCCCAGAGCTCATCCAGAGTAAGTGATAAGTATTAGAAAGAGTTATAACGTGGCAATAACTCTATATTGGAAGCATTACTTCCACTAGAACTCTAACCCTAATTGGACCCCCTAAATCCCTATAAATAATCTTCTGCTCGAACCCTAGAATCTATTTGGTCGACTACTGCTACGGTATGTATAGAACCAAAGGTTATTCCTCATCGTTTTCTCTGTTATACGATCGTGTGAAGAACATTAATTGATCTTCTCTTATTTGTAGGAAGTCTGCTTGTCGAACGTGAAGAACAAGGTACTGTTCTTCTATCTTTTCCCTAAAAACTTCGGTTATATCTGTGAAGATTATTTAAATATCTTCATCTTCCTTCCTTTTCTCTCCCTCTACAGGTTGACGGTAGAGTGAAGATTTCTGAAGAACGATTGTTCTTCTTCTTGCTGTTGCTACGGCTGTTATTGAGTTGCAGTTGAAGCTTCAGAGTATTAGGCTTCTCACCAAATCCTTCAGAGTTCATCTTCAAATCCATTATTAAGGTAGGTTTTCTCAAGTTATTGTAGCCCAAATGAAATTAATACAAGATATATATATATAAGCATGTCATGCATACGGTTATTATAGTTTCCATGCGTTTTCTGCAATATTTTGAAAGAGACGCCCCTGTCAAGGGCGCTAATTCACATGAAACGACTCTTCCCAGGTCGTTAATTTCATGTTTAACGCCCCGTACTCAGGCGTTAATTTCTTTAAACCGTTAATCACCCATCTTAAGAATTGATTATCTATGAAATCATGATTATAAAATAATGCATGATCCTCTGTCTTCAACCTGCTAACTTTACTGTCATGATATTACATTCGTTCCTCTGTTATCCTGAAATTGTTACTGTCCTTAAAGTTTCTGAAGGAACTTGAATTAACGACTTGGACAAAGTCGTTTTCCACATATTAACGCCCCCTCATAGGGCGTGAATCTGAAAGGTAACGCCCCTTCCTAGGGCGTGTATCGGTTAAAATCCTGAAATTTATATATTCTGAAAAATAGAATTAAATAGTAACGCCCCTGCCCAGGGCGCGTTTTTGATAATTCCTGAAAATTAATTGTATTCTGTCAAATATGTAAATAATAAGACGCCTTCTGGTGTAGTCGTCAGATCTTGAAGAAACGACCCTGACCAAGGCGTATTTTAGATAAATTACTGAACTAATGAAAATTCTGTAAAATAGAAACAGATGTAAACGCCTTTCTGTTAGGCGTTAATTACTTTAGAAACGACTTGACCTAAGTCGTTATTTTACTGTAAACTGTTTTTAACCCGTTACTGTTAAACGATTGTTTCAATATATATTTATATACATATATCGGCACTATTCTCCACTCCGTGAGTATAGTCCCACTTTTCACGTTGATTTATCGATCACACTCAACTCTCATTGACATACAAGCTCTCCATTGGACATTCCGTTCCTTTGGACTAGCGAGTTAGTCATAGAGACCTCCGTAAGACTCCTCGTAGCCTTGGATTCCCTCAAGGCCGACTGAGCTGGTTGTACCCTAAAAACCCATTACACCATTGATGCCATGTCACTCTGAAGAAACATGGGATACCGGCCCTTATGATTATACAAAGAGTATATCATAAGAAATTCTTAATGGGATGATGACATCATGCCATATCATGCCATTCTTGTAAACCTCAATTCTATGATAAGAATGAGGGTATCTTACCTTTGATATACTGTTCATGTGGACCTCAATTCTATATAAAGAATGTCCATACTGATTTGTCATGGTACCCAAGTTAAGGGAATCATGTTCTACCTAGTTTTATCGATATCGTGATTATACCGTTATTATCGCCATTCTATGTCCTTTGTCATATTTTGGACTCTATTCTATCAAAGTTGTCATACGTGTCTACAAGCTTGATTATTGAAATTCTATGTTGGCTATAAACAAGAGTGGATGTCAAAACACATGATAAATGCCTGCGCATATAGGGCCCTATCTGGTCCTGGGAGGAGCACCCGAAAGTACTTGTGCCCATGGGAGTTAAAATGATAAGGTATCTGGCATTATACCGAGTACTTGACTTGCTTGATTGGACATTCCACACACATCTTGTACTTGAATCGTACTTGACTTTACATGAAACGCGTGGCCCGAAAGAGGGTAATTTACTTGCTTGATACATGATAGCCAAAGTTCTTGACATGATTTGTTAAATGTACTTGCTTGAATATCTCGAATAAACTTGTTATCTTGTTGAAAGTTCATGATAAGTTCATCTTATTTCCTTGATACTACATTCTATCTATCCTGTCGTTTTATGCGAGCATGCATAGCTTTATTGCATTCATAAAAATGTAATTACTTAAACCCCTCGCTAGTACTTGAGATATAATTTCCTACTGAGCGTTCGCTCATTCCGTTTGTCCTTTTTTACTTTTCAGGTAAGTCCGACGACGATGGAAGTCAATCGGATGGGAATGATCAAGAGTGAAAGTGATAGAGCTTCTACAAGTGTCGTCTAGTCTTTTCTATAGTTTCTTGAGTCAAATATGTATTCTTTTCCTTTTTATTAAACAGAGTATTGGATTTGTAATAGTCTATCCATTATGAAATAAAGGATTGGGTTATCTTGCTACTTTGCGCATCTCTGTCTTTGTGTCGAATACATGACCACTCTGATTGACATGATTGATATAGACACGTCGCGCATCTCCGGGTATCTTCCGCGCTCGGGGCGTGACAGTCTTTGTGGTATCAGAGCCTAAGGTATTCAATTCCTAGGAAACCCAAGTCCAAGGATAGGTTTCAAAACCTTTAACCAAGTGAGAGTGGGTAGAACTGAGGGTTAAATGATCAATGAGTCCTTTATAAGATCATAGTGAAATAATACTAACATAGCTATTGTAATTGTAGGATAATGGCTGCCGAACGTGCTCAATGGCGCAACATGCAGCGTACCCTTCAAGGGATGACCCAAGTGCTACAACAGGTAGCACAAGGTGGTGCTCCACGAGCTGGAAGCTTACACCAAGCATTCAAGAATATGAATCCCCCGAAGTTCATGGGATCGACCGATCCAGACGATGCCGAGCATTGGGTTCGGGAGATTGAACGTATATTCCGTGTTATGCAATGCACGGATCAGGACAAAGTCTTATTAGCTACTTTCCAGTTAGAAAAGGATGCTAGATGCTGGTGGGAGTCGATTGAAGCTACAATTGACCCAACTCAAGTTACATGGGGAGAATTCGTTGAATATTTCAACGCCAAATATTTCTCTGATAGGGTCCAGGAAAAGAAGGCCGCCGAATTTGCCGCATTAAAGCAAAGATCTTTATCGGTGGCTGATTATGAAGCACAGTTTTCTAGACTGTCTAGATATGCTAAGCATTTAATTAGCACGGAAAGGATGAAAGCCCGTAGATTTCTTAATGGGCTTAGGCCCCACTACATTACTCAACTGGCGCCTATGGATATTCAAGTTTATACTGAAATAGTGCGCCGAGCTCAGTTGCTTGAAGATGCCACGGAACTATCTGATAGGATCCGTGGGAAAGACAAAAAGGAGCAAGTCACAAGTTCGGGTTCTTTTAAACCCAACTTTAAGAAGAGGCCCAATAATGGAGGTTCTTCCTCTCAAGATCAGAAGTTCAAGAAATCCAAGCCTTTCTCTATCACCACTACACCTTCAAACGTAGTATGCAAGCATTGTGACAAGGCTGGTCACAAAACAGAAGAATGCTGGAGGAAATTAGGAGCATGTCTCCGTTGTGGGAGTCGTGAACATCGGATTCCCGATTGTCCATTAATGAATGACCAAGACAGTGAGGGTAAACGCCCAGTGACAAGGAACGCGCGTCTTCATGCAATCCAAGAGACCGAACTAGAAGAAGAAGGCGGATTGGTGGAAGGTACATTAAAAATTTGTTCCAAATATGCACATGTCTTATTTGATACGGGTGCATCGCATTCCATTATTTCCAAGAAGTTTGCTGACCCATTACCTCTAGAACCAGAATGGATGAAGTTAATATTGTCTACTCCTCTCGGAAACGAGATGGATATCACACATCATTACCAAAACTGTGAGGTATTGGTTCGAGGAAAGAATTTTCCTATTGATCTTATCTGCTTAGATCTAAAAGAGTATGATGTTATACTAGGAGCAGATTGGTTATCCAAATACCAGGCAACGGTTGATTGCCGTGATAGCAAGATTGTTTTCAAGGAATTTCCGAACTGACTTATACTAGTCCTAAGAGTCGAAGCAAATCCCCTCTTATTTCGGCTCTTCGAGCAAGCAAGCTCGTCAAGAAAGGATGTGTATCCTTCCTTGCTTTTGTCACTATTAAAGAAGCTAAAGAAACCAAGATAGAGGACATTCAGGTAGTGCGAGAATTTCCAGACGTATTTCCGGAAGAATTGCCGGGATTACCCCCGCAAAGAGATGTGGCCTTTACCATCGACTTAGCCCCTGGTGCTGGTCCTGTTTCAAAGGCACCCTATAGAATGTCCCCTGCAGAACTAAAAGAATTAAAGAAGCAATTGATGGAATTGATTCAAAAAGGGTTCATTAGACCAAGTACTTCCCCGTGGGGAGCCCCAGTCCTATTTGTAAGGAAGAAGGATGGATCCATGAGATTGTGTATCGACTATCGACAGTTGAATCATCTTACTATCAAGAACAAGTATCCACTGCCGAGAATCGATGAATTATTTGATCAGATTTCTGGATCCAAACATTTCTCCAAGATTGATCTCAGGTCTGGTTATCATCAATTGAGGATTAAAGACGAAGATATTCATAAAACTACGTTCAGAAGCAGGTATGGCCACTATGAATTTGTTGTTATGCCTTTTGGACTAACAAATGCCCCTGCTGCCTTTATGCAGTTGATGAATAGCATATTCAGGCCTTATCTAGATCAATTTGTGGTGGTTTTCATTGATGATATATTGATATATTCCAAGACTAAGGAAGAACATGAAGAGCATTTGAGGATTTCATTACAAGTCTTGAGGACAAATCAATTATATGCTAAACTCAGCAAATGCGAGTTCTGGCTTGAAGAAGTGGCTTTTCTCGGACATGTCATATCCAAGGACGGTTTATCTGTAGATCCGTCAAAGGTTGAAGCTGTAAGAAATTGGGAAAGACCCACTAATGCAAGCGAGATCAGAAGTTTCTTAGGTCTTGCAGGCTATTATCGGCGATTCATCAAAGATTTCTCTAAGATCGCCGTGCCCCTTACAAGGTTAACTCGCAAGGAGATCCAATACGAATGGAGTGAGGAATGTGAAAGAAGTTTTCAAACTCTCAAGGATCATCTCACCACAGCTCCGGTCTTAGCTCTACCGATAGAAGGAGAGAAATTCGAGGTCTACACTGATGCTTCTGGCATTGGCCTCGGATGTGTCCTAATGCAACAAGGAAAGGTCATAGCATACTCTTCACGTCAGCTGAAGAAGCATGAGGAGAATTACCCCGTCCATGACTTAGAACTGGCCGCGGTAGTATTTGCCCTAAAGATATGGAGACACTACTTATATGGAGCACAGTTTACTGTATACTCCGATCACAAAAGTCTCAAATATCTATTTTCACAAAAGGAGCTAAACATGAGACAAAGACGCTGGCTAGAATATCTCAAGGACTTCGACTTCAATATACAATACCATCCCGGAAAGGGTAATTATGTTGCTGACGCCCTTAGTCGAAAGCTGAGAGCAATGATAGCAAATTGTATGATGCAAGAATGGAGGTTACTTGAACAATTCTCCGAGCTCAATATAAGCTTGGACACGGAATCCAAATTTGTCACACTATCTCATGTAAGCATACAGTCAGATTTGTTATCTGAGATACAAACACTTCAGGATGATGATCCTATATTAGTAGGAATCAAAGGCAGATTAGAAGGACAATCTGATTTTCAACTAACTTCTGATGGAAGATTATCGTTCAAAGATAGAACTTGTATACCCGATTGTCCGGAATTAAAGATGAAGATCTTAGATGAAGCTCACCGATCAAGGTACACTATTCATCCAGGATCAACCAAAATGTACCAAGATGTAAAGAGGAACTTTTGGTGGCCCAATATGAAAAGAGAAATAGCGGACTATGTATCACGCTGTCTCACATGCCAACAGGTCAAGGCGGAACACCAAAAGCCTGCGAGAAAACTACATCCTCTAGATATTCCTAAGTAGAAATGGGAGGATATTGGTATGGACTTCATCATGGGTTTGTCTAAATCTAAAGGAGGACATGATGGAATCTGGGTTATCATTGACCGATTGACTAAATCGGCACATTTCTTGCCAATCAAAAGCCGATGGTCAATTGATGTGCTAGCTGCACTATACATCAAAGAAATAGTCAGGATACATGGAATTCCTGTCTCAATCGTGTCTGATAGAGATCCCCGTTTTACTTCTCATTTTTGGAAGGGATTACAACATTCGTTGGGAACAAGGCTCAACTTTAGTACTGCTTTTCACCCACAAACGGATGGTCAGACCGAGCGAACTAATCAAGTTGTTGAAGATATGCTGAGAGCATGCATTATTGACTTTGGAGGAAGCTGGCATGACCACTTACCTTTAGTTGAATTTGCATATAATAATAGCTACCAAGCTAGTATCCAAATGGCACCTTTCGAAGCCTTATACGGAAGGAGTTGCCGATCTCCCATATGTTGGAACGAAGTTGGAGAGAAACAACTATTAGGTCCAGACATGGTAAGGGATACAACTGAGAAGATACAGGTAATCAGAGAAAGATTACAAGTTGCTCAGACAAGGCAAAAGGTTTATGCTGATACCAGGAGAAGAGATCTTGAATTCCAGGTTGGAGATCATGTATTTCTTAAAATATCCCCTGGACGTGGCATACGAAGATTTGGTGTTAAGGGCAAGCTTACGCCAAGATTCATCGGACCATTTGAGGTACTCGAAAGAGTTGGCGAGGTTGCTTATCGCATCGCGTTGCCTCCTCAGTTGTTCGAGGTACACAATGTATTTCACATATCTATGTTGAAGAAGTATGTGCACGATCCGTCACATATTATTGAGCATGGAGATCTGGTGATCCAGAAAGATCTCACATATGAACAGAGGCCTTTAAAGATATTAGATCGAGAAATACGAGCTCTAAGGAATAAGGTTATTCCCATGCTTAAGGTGCAATGGAATAAGAATCCTGAACACGAAGCGACATGGGAGACCGAGGAATCTATGAAGAAACGATTTCCCGAGTTATTCTAAGAGGTATATGTCCTACACTCTCCACGTGTATAATTATATATATATTGAATTTGGGGACCAAATTCTTTTTAAGTGGGGGAGGGTGTAGCAACCCTAATAAATGAATAATTGAAATGAATTAAAACATATATATTACAGAAGTAATATATATAAAAGGAATAGGGTTAATTGGACGAAATAAAACAAATTAAAAATAACGCCTCTTATTAAGGCGTTAATTTATAAAGAAACGCCTCTATCCATGGCGTGAATAAAGAAAGGACGCCCACACCTACGGTCGTCAGTTCTCACGCGACCAAATGGGTAAGTAAAAGAAACGCCCCTATCTTGGGCGTGTTTTAAAACACGAAACGCCCTTTTTCAAGGCGCTTTTTAAGAAACGCCCTTATGCAAGGCGTTAATTAAAGAATACACGCCCTGACCAAAGTCGTTAATTCCATTCGGGAACCGTTCGTCCCAGAGCTCATCCAGAGTAAGTGATAAGTATTAGAAAGAGTTATAACGTGGCAATAACTCTATATTGGAAGCATTACTTCCACTAGAACTCTAACCCTAATTGGACCCCCTAAATCCCTATAAATAATCTTCTGCTCGAACCCTAGAATCTATTTGGTCGACTGCTGCTACGGTATGTATAGAACCAAAGGTTATTCCTCATCGTTTTCTCTGTTATACGATCGTGTGAAGAACATTAATTGATCTTCTCTTATTTGTAGGAAGTCTGCTTGTCGAACGTGAAGAACAAGGTACTGTTCTTCTATCTTTTCCCTAAAAACTTCGGTTATATCTGTGAAGATTATTTAAATATCTTCATCTTCCTTCCTTTTCTCTCCCTCTACAGGTTGACGGTAGAGTGAAGATTTCTGAAGAACGATTGTTCTTCTTCTTGCTGTTGCTACGGCTGTTATTGAGTTGCAGTTGAAGCTTCAGAGTATTAGGCTTCTCACCAAATCCTTCAGAGTTCATCTTCAAATCCATTATTAAGGTAGGTTTTCTCAAGTTATTGTAGCCCAAATGAAATTAATGCAAGATATATATATATAAGCATGTCATGCATACGGTTATTATAGTTTCCATGCATTTTCTGCAATATTTTGAAAGAGACGCCCCTGTCAAGGGCGCTAATTCACATGAAACGACTCTTCCCAGGTCGTTAATTTCATGTTTAACGCCCCGTACTCAGGCGTTAATTTCTTTAAACCGTTAATCACCCATCTTAAGAATTGATTATCTATGAAATCATGATTATAAAATAATGCATGATCCTCTGTCTTCAACCTGCTAACTTTACTGTCATGATATTACATTCGTTCCTCTGTTATCCTGAAATTGTTACTGTCCTTAAAGTTTCTGAAGGAACTTGAATTAACGACTTGGACAAAGTCGTTTTCCACATATTAACGCCCCCTCATAGGGCGTGAATCTGAAAGGTAACGCCCCTTCCTAGGGCGTGTATCGGTTAAAATCCTGAAATTTATATATTCTGAAAAATAGAATTAAATAGTAACGCCCCTGCCCAGGGCGCGTTTTTGATAATTCCTGAAAATTAATTGTATTCTGTCAAATATGTAAACAATAAGACGCCTTCTGGTGTAGTCGTCAGATCTTGAAGAAACGACCCTGACCAAGGCGTGTTTTAGATAAATTACTGAACTAATGAAAATTCTGCAAAATAGAAACAGATGTAAACGCCTTTCTGTTAGGCGTTAATTACTTGAGAAACGACTTGACCTAAGTCGTTATTTTACTGTAAACTGTTTTTAACCCATTACTGTTAAACAATTGTTTCAATATATATTTATATACATATATCGGCACTATTCTCCACTCCGTGAGTATAGTCCCACTTTTCACGTTGATTTATCGATCACACTCAACTCTCATTGACATACAAGCTCTCCATTGGACATTCCGTTCCTTTGGACTAGCGAGTTAGTCATAGAGACCTCCGTAAGACTCCTCGTAGCCTTGGATTCCCTCAAGGCCGACTGAGCTGGTTGTACCCTAAAAACCCATTACACCATTGATGCCATGTCACTCTGAAGAAACATGGGATACCGGCCCTTATGATTATACAAAGAGTATATCATAAGAAATTCTTAATGGGATGATGACATCATGCCATATCATGCCATTCTTGTAAACCTCAATTCTATGATAAGAATGAGGGTATCTTACCTTTGATATACTGTTCATGTGGACCTCAATTCTATATAAAGAATGTCCATACTGATTTGTCATGGTACCCAAGTTAAGGGAATCATGTTCTACCTAGTTTTATCGATATCGTGATTATACCGTTATTATCGCCATTCTATGTCCTTTGTCATATTTTGGACTCTATTCTATCAAAGTTGTCATACGTGTCTACAAGCTTGATTATTGAAATTCTATGTTGGCTATAAACAAGAGTGGATGTCAAAACACATGATAAATGCCTGCGCATATAGGGCCCGATCTGGTCCTGGGAGGAGCACCCGAAAGTACTTGTGCCCATGGGAGTTAAAATGATAAGGTATCTGGCATTATACCGAGTACTTGACTTGCTTGATTGGACATTCCACACACATCTTGTACTTGAATCGTACTTGACTTTACATGAAACGCGTGGCCCGAAAGAGGGTAATTTACTTGCTTGATACATGATAGCCAAAGTTCTTGACATGATTTGTTAAATGTACTTGCTTGAATATCTCGAATAAACTTGTTATCTTGTTGAAAGTTCATGATAAGTTCATCTTATTTCCTTGATACTACATTCTATCTATCCTGTCGTTTTATGCGAGCATGCATAGCTTTATTGCATTCATAAAAATGTAATTACTTAAACCCCTCGCTAGTACTTGAGATATAATTTCCTACTGAGCGTTCGCTCATTCCGTTTGTCCCTTTTTACTTTTCAGGTAAGTCCGACGACGATGGAAGTCAATCGGATGGGAATGATCAAGAGTGAAAGTGATAGAGCTTCTACAAGTGTCGTCTAGTCTTTTCTATAGTTTCTTGAGTCAAATATGTATTCTTTTCCTTTTTATTAAACAGAGTATTGGATTTGTAATAGTCTATCCATTATGAAATAAAGGATTGGGTTATCTTGCTACTTTGCGCATCTCTGTCTTTGTGTCGAATACACGACCACTCTGATTGACATGATTGATATAGACACGTCGCGCATCTCCGGGTATCTTCCGCGCTCAGGGCGTGACAGTGCCAGTCAAAGTCCAAGGTCAATAATCAGACTAGTCACCACTATGCTCCCGAGACAAAGACAAGCAGGTAATGAAGAGAAGAGAAGGCAATGGCTGCTCATGTTGTCATGTGGTAAGAGTGATAAATATGCGGTAATTGTGACAAATGGCACTTTAGTGGTAACAAATGCACAACTAGCGGTGACAAATGGCTAAGACATAAGGTCTGTGCACATTTGTATTTTGTAAGGTCAGGTCGGTGCACATGTGTTAGCGATAGCATGTAAGGTCGAAGCACATGTGTTAGAGATAGGCATAAGGTCTGTGCACATGCATTAGTGTTAGAAGCATCAGGTCGTTGCACATGCATTAGCGATAGAAACATAAGGTCTGTGCACATAGCACTATCAGGTCGGTGCACATTCACATTCTAGTCTGTGAGGTCGGTGCATGTCTTCATTCCACTCTAGTCGATACTTGTGCAAGTAAATCCTTCATCTTTTCACACTTCAGCCTAGTTCCTTAACCAAACTTGAATCTATCTTCAGAAAACTCATTGATATTCATGAATTAACATTATCAATCACACATTAATGGCATTAAAACATATGAAACTTCGATGTTAAAAATGTATGAAAAAAGAAATATCAATCAACACAGGTATGTCACATTATGAGGTTTGAGACATGAAATTGTTTAAGATCTTCTATTTCCAAAGTTAATGAGTTGGGCCCTAAACTGAGCTGTAATCATATTACAATTGCCCTCATTAAATGTCCATGATGTCTCCATCTTCCTTGACAATTCATCAACATATTTCAGTACATAAATGGCACAGTTAAGGCTTCCATCTGCCTGTTGGGGACATTCGTTGTCGAATACAAGATCCCATTTCTCAACTCCCTTGAATGCCCCATAGTTTTTCATAAACCTACGTACAACTGTAGCCTGCAAATGAAACATTTGACATTATTAAGGAATAGCTAAAAGACACATTAAAGATATCTTTAATACAGGTACATGGATAAGAAAAAGTACCCAATTTTTTGTAGTGGCATCATAGATGGCCATGCCTCTCATGGAATTATATGAGACAAAGCGGCGATTCTCCGTGTCAACAGCAAGTAGATGCCAGTGATTTGATGCATGTAATACGAAGAATAAATATTTGTTCTTCTGCAGTTCGGTTAATTCAACATTATCTGAGGCGCACTCTAACAATTTGTTTGATTTTACGGAGTCGACCTCTGGGATGCCGTTGATGTGATTCACTAAAATGGTGGGAAAATAAACCCACTGATGAAAGATGTCAGATTCATTGCATCTTGATTTGAGGAGGTACATCATGGCATCAATCACCTGCAAATTAACAATCATGATTCTATTAGCAGTAGAAACACAAGTTCAGGGTAGGGCTAGGCGTAAAATTGCACAATTAATGAAAGAAAGTATTGTATCATCTATCATCCGACTGTATAATAGACAAATGACATGACGACGTCTCAAAACAATCATGTTCTCTAATTTAAATATGGCGTCACTATATTGGGTAAAAACTTTAATGGTAGTCAGAGTAAGGCGAATCAGGATAATTACAGAAAGTATAAGAGGACAACTTTCTCAATATCCCCCGAGACACAAGCAACAATGAATTCATTCATAGCGTTGTTATCTATCGGCTTCAGCCAGCCTTTGTAGATCCAATCAGTATTCTGTAGGAGCATTCGAATCTCGCCGGCTTCATCGCCCTTCTACATGTATGCCAATATACCAATCTTAGATTCCATACTGTAAGAAGTAGTAACAACGCAAACTCACCTTCTTCTTCCTCCGTCGTGTTTTCTTTGGAGGTGCCCGCCTGTGAGACCCGTTCATTAACGGATCTTTACCGGTAATAAAATAGAATTTATTTCATGAATTTCGGCTATTTTTATGAAATTTATGGGCTTTTTTCTAACATTTAATCTAATTAGATTAAAGCTTTTAAGAAAATTAATGGGCATAAGTACAATTTCACTTAATTGAGGGTTTAAAGAGCAAAATAAGGTTAAAATAATAAAATAATAATATTTTAATCCTTTTTTTACCCATTCGATCACTCCTCTCTCTCACTCCCTTTACTCTCTTTCGCCCCCCCCCTTTTCGAACCCGCAGGCATCCGCACGGGAGGAACCCGCGAACGGCGACCCCCCTCCCCCTCGTTCATCTTCTCGGCGCGCGACGACCCGATGGCCTTGGCGGAGAAGCCGGCGGCCTCGCTGATGGGCTTGCAAGGAGGAGGACCGCGGCGGCACCCTCATCGGAGCCGAACCCCGGCATGGATGCGCGAACCCGTGGCAGAAGACGGCGGCCCTATTGATAGATCCCGAAGGGTCCTATATGGTGAGCTCTGATACCAATTGATAGATCCTGAAGGGTCCGATATGGTGAGCTATGATGCCAATTGATAGATCCTGAAGGGTCCGGTATGGTGAGCTATGATGCCAATTGATAGAGCCTATGGAGGCTCTGACTGAAATAGAAGCGGTGCTAGGCTCGGATTCAGAAGGGGGGTTGAATGAATCCCCTATTAAAAATTACGCCCAAATAAAAACCAGTGGAAAGGCAAAGATGCAGAACAAATATGAGCAAGTGCCTAGACTGAATTGGGTGCTCTCTCCGAATGACAAGAAGATAACGGAAGAACTGAATTTCTGATCACTACAGAGAAGACAGATGAACAGGCCCAAAATTACCCAACTCACATGAGACCAAAAACAAACGTGTAGTGTGCAATTGAAACACTCACTAGATTGAAAAGATAGAATGATCGCACCTAAACATTCATCTAGCGAAAATGTACGAATCAATCAGACCACATTGCACAAAGAAGTTTTAAGGTGGTTCAATCCGTAGACCTATGTCCACCCCACACTCCAACCAGAGTGTGGCTTCCCGCTGATACACAGCTTAACAACTGGGCCTCACAGCTTGCCTACATCCGCTGAGCATCACAGCTTGCTTCCGCTGAGCAATACAGCTTAGCCATCCGCTGACACACAGCTTGACCGCTGGGCGTTACAGCTTCATCGTCCAAAGGATACCACACCTCTGCAATCACTGGGGCTTACAGCTTAACATGTCCAGAGGAATCTTTCTCTACTACAGCTGAGCAACACAACTTGCTCTGCTGATAAACAGCTTGAAATAATGATAAAAAAAAAAGAAACGGGAAATGACAGCGACTGAAAGCTATAAACACTAAAGCGTAGATATGGCTCTCAAGGAGCTGACTGGATAGGATTTAATCCTGATTCTAGTGGGGACTAATCTTCAGATGAAGCTTGTCTTCTTCTCTTCTCAAACTATCGATCCCTCTCTCTTTCTATCTACTTGAACTCTCTTATTCTTTTCTCTGCTCTTCTCTTCTTCTGCTCCCCAATATTTCTTCTTGATCTCGCTCGAGAGATGTCTTCTTGACTTGCAGAAGGATGACTTATATACTCCCTCAGACTGAGGTCATGCGCCCATGCCCTAGGCGTGTGGAAGGAACACTCCCGCCTAGAAGCTTTAGGAGAATCTTGCCACGTGTCAGAATCTGAACGATTGGGACCCCACGTGGCGACTTCTTCCAATAAGGATCACCCTTGGATCACGTGCCAGTTAATTGCTCTGTTGTTCTCACATGCCCTTGTTCTTTTGTTCCTTAAAAGTTAGATACTCAGGTGTACATATGGTTCTCGAACTATGGCTTCCTTGGCTTGATCACTTGCGTGCACAAGTTCCATAAACTGCACGTACTGGGAATGATTGCACCGAGCTTGTTCTATTGGAACTAGACATTGCACCGACCTGGTCGAGTTGGTAAAAGTATTGCACCGTCTTAGATTGGTGTCCTGAGAAATGGTTTGCACTAATTGGCTTCTTCTTGAAGTCACGCGTTGCACCGAGTATCCTCAGACGTTGCACCGAGCTCTTTTTCTTGAGACCAGACACTGTATCAGCCTGCTCGCGCTGAGAAGCCTGCCCTTGATGAGAAGGAGTGCTTCGACTTTGAAGCTCATTCGTATGAAGATTTGCTCACACAGCATACGAATGCACCGACTCAGCGATATGTACCTGCCAATGTGCACAAACTCAATAGAGATAAGGAGACTATGCACAGGTATGACTTGAGTATATAAGAAAGAGATGCACAAGCTTTATGCACACGAAGGAAGGAATGCACCGACTCAATTACGTGTCACAGCATGAGGTGCATCGACCATGTGAAAGCAAGAAATGCACGATGCACCAAGTTTAAGCATGAGCACGCTAAGAATGCACAAGGTTAAGTACTCATAGTAACATGAGTTGCACAGACTTAAACTCCATGGAGTATCATGTGAGTAGGACAATGCACTGACCTAATGCGAAGGAGGCATAGAGAAGATATGCACCGATGTACGACTTAATCAGCGTGCAATACCAGAGATTGCACCGATGCACCGAGTATCCAAAGACGTTGCACCGAGCTCATTTTCTTGAGACCATACACTGTACCGGCCTGCTCAGGCTGAGAAGCCTACCCTTGATGAGAAGGAGTGCTTCGACTTTGAAGCTCATCCGCATGAAGATTTGCTCACACAACATACGAATGCACGAGCTCAGCTATACGTACCTGCCAATGTGCACAAACTCAATAGAGATAAGGAGACTATGCACAGGTATGACTTGAGTATATAAGAAAGAGATGCACAGGCTTTATGCACATGGAGGAAGGAATGCACCGACTCAATTACGTGTCACAGCATGAGGTGCATCGACCATGTGAAAGCAAGAAATGCACGATGCACCAAGTTTAGGCATGAGCACGCTAAGAATGCAGTAGGTTAAGTACTCACAGCAACATGAGTTGCACGTACTGAAACTCCATGGAGTATCATGTGAGTTGAACAATGCACTGACCTAATGCAAAGGAGGCACAGGGAAGATATGCATCGACGCATGACTTAATTAGCGTGCAATACCAGAGGTTGCACCGATGCACCTAACACATGAAGGCGTTGCACCGACCTAGCATAGATAGAGTGCACAGACTTGGAGACGTGAGCTAAGCAATGCACCGACCTAACACTTGACAAGGCTACACATAGAGAATGGAATGCACAGACCTTAATGCCCATTAACAATGATATGCACTGAGTTTGTTGGGCAGCCTGACTAACATATATGCACGAGCCTTAGACATAACCTGAATGCACCGACTTAACTGATTTCGTGCATGCATAGACATTTAAAGCCATGAAGTGCAATATCTGCATTCGAGAGATGCACAAGCCTAGACCAACAGTTAAACACACATCAATTAATATATATATATATGCAACCGCAACTGTGACATTCAATCAAGCACATGAAGTGACTCAGCTATCATCAAAACATTCTTCAATCATTCATTCTCAAGTGGAGACTCATAGTGTTGCTATCATCAAAACTCATGAAGCAAATTATCATCAAGGCACAGGGGCACAACAATCTCCCCCTTTTTGATAATGGCAACACAATGAGTCACACCGACTCGTCAAACTATTCTCCCCCTTTGACTTCAGCAAAAAGAAGGGAGTTTGCGAGAAAAATAATATAATGCATGAACCTATTCTCCCCCTTTTTGAAATAATCAAACAGATCATGACAGTGAAAGAGTAATACTCCCCTTATCAACATGAATGCAGGACTACTCTCCCCCTTTGGAATACAGTCCTCCCCCTTTGACATAATCATTAATATCTATAATGCCCAGAACTCCCCCTAAGACTATGAAGGGAATCGAAAATGCAAGCACATGATGTATCTACAGGGATGAACTATGGTTATCCAATGAATCAATATGGAATCTACCACCACAAGAATTCTGAAGCAAAATTGGTTGTGGCACCTTACATTTGTATGGATAGAACAGTGCAGGTGAAAGTCCCACAGAACCAGAACCGATTACAAGAGTCATTCGTCAAGGATACAGAAACAAGATGGAAGATTTCAATAGTGTGGAGAGTGAAACTGATGATGTAGATGAAGTAGGTGTAGCCAAGGGTAGGAGTAAATAACAGCAAGCAAGGCACAGGATCTCCAACATGTGAGTTAGCATGATGATTAAGTAGTTAGAGGTGAACCTAATCAGAGGAGATTGTATGGCAGGTACCATAGTAATAAGTCCTCACAAGGAAAGACTCTCCTATCATAGGGGGTTATGAATTAACCGACATGACCCAACTGATTTAACCATGATGTATACCAGATTTGTCAATTAAATTCAATACTCATATCTGAAGGTAGGTTTTAATAAAGGTGAACCAATTAATCAAGCAATACTGAAGAACAACCACCTTCCATCTTACTCAAATGAACTCGATGACTCCTTTGAGAGTCACACAGAGCAGTATTGAGATCAAACACCCTTACAAGAATGTGAGTTGACTGTTTTTCCAAGATATTTTCTTTTGATTAGCACATTATTTTTCCTGAGCAATTTAAGTTGATCAACACCTTTTTACATGAGGCACAACATGTCTTAGGTGAAGTGACCCAATTACTTAGTGTGATAGCTTTCATTGCCTCTCAACTTTGAGAGCAAAGTTAGCAATAGAAGTGTCTTTTTACATGAGGAGACACCTTGATTAGAGGCCGGACTCCCCAGTTACTCAACACAGACATGCTATTGCTCTGTCAGATTTTTCAATAAATTTTTACCAAAGATAACTATGGCACTTCATGACATAGGTTTACTCTATTTCATTAATAGAGAACCTAATTTCTCAGTGACCAAGTCATTGCTCTGAATTTAATGTTTCCTTTTAGTCAACATTTTCCAGGTTAATGTTTAAAACAATACTCACTCTATGTGTCTCTACCAAAGTAGCCTTGGTATCACATTTTCAGATTACATAAGAGTGAGACTAGGGTATTAATGACATAGTTGGTTAAAATTTATTAAAACTCATCATTCAGATACTTTCAATACATTTGAATACAAATCTGAGAATACATTAAATTTATATCAGTCTGAATCACAAGACATTCTTAAACCTATATGATAGGAATTTCTTTTAAGAGTTGAGACTAAAACATGGTACACACCATAAGGATCTTAGATCAGTCCAATCAATGCAACTGGACAACTTATCATTCCTGGAACAAGAACCAGATTAATCAGACCAGCTTGAAAGGATGTGAGTGTTGAATAGGTACAAGCTGGTAGAGAAAATAACAGCAGGAGAGAAGAGCATCAAATATATGTAAAGCATAATCAATTTCAGTAGCTGAGTCTGGAATACAGACAGATCAGCTAAGCAAGTAGAGACAGCAGAGAATTTAGGTGAACCACCAAAATGTAGAGAATGGATCAGATTGCTAGACAAAAAGAGTTCAAGGGGTGAAGAAGTGATGAAACAAGAATGCTCCCCCTGTCTATACGCAAAATGTAATAAAACTACACATGAGCAGCATGAAGATTAAACGAAAGCAGTCAATCTCCCCCTGACTAAGTGCATGGCATACAAAGAAAACGTAACACATGGTTTAAGATGAAAGCTCATGAAACAGACATGCAATTCAATCAGAAGAAGATTACCATAAACATTATGTGCAATTCAAATTTTTAGATGATTTCAATTCAGCCCAGACCGAATCAACATGATATTCAAACCTTTCAAACTCACAATTTCAGATGACAGAATTCGAAGTAAGTACTCAGAACAAACCTAAAGAGCAGGATCATGGGGTCTTCATTTTCGAGTGCCTTGGTTTATTGACCCTCATTTCTTCCATTCCAAGACACATCTGCAACAATTTGATCATTTTGATTCAACAGGAATCCAAGCAGCCTTGGGTCCTGTATTAACCCTAACAGGTGTTCTAAACAGTTCCTTAGCAACATTGTCATCAAAATCTATCAAATAACAGTTGGCTATGGAGTGTCCAAATTTACCACAGTATTTACAATAAGCAACCGATTTTCTAATATTATGATGCACATTAACAGAAGCATGAGGCCTATGTGCATAGGAATGAAATTGTCTGTTGTTTACATGGATAGTTTGTTTCTTATTCTTAATCACCCAACATTCAGCAGATCTATGACCTGGCTTACCATAGTTAAAGCATGAAAAGTTCATAGGTCATTTTGCAGAGAATTTGATAAAATAGGGATTAACAGAATTTTCCTGAACATGCCATGTATTGCCCCAAAATTTTATATAAATAATTTTTGGATTATTTTAAGAATTTTTTGAAATTTATTAAGAATTTATAAAGCATATAAGGCCCAATTATGTGAAAATATTAATCTAGCTTTGATAAATAAAGCCCAAAAGGTTTAAAGACCAAGCTCATTATGTTTGGCCCATATTCTAGAAGGATATTTAGCTTATTCACGGATTTTAAGGATAAATACTCATTTCTTGGATAATTATGTGGATAAAACAAATAAAAGAGTTTGAATTAAGTTAAATTTTATGAACAGTGACTGTAACGGTCTATCGTGCGACCGCCACAGCCATGTAACGTGCCAATAGTGGACCGTTACGCTCTGTTAGTTCCGTGAATGGAAGAACAAGCAAAAAGATTGGATTTTTGCTAGTCTATCTCTTAGGGATCGAGATGGGAGAACTAGTAACCATGTTAAGGATTCTCTAAAGTCGATCTAAGCTTTAACAAGGACTCTAGAATCGATCTAATCCATAAAACCCTATCAAAACCCTATAAATAGACCCTAGTTTTGACCTGCGCGACCCCTACATTGGCTGGCGTGGAACTAAGGTAAGGAGATAGTATTTCGGGTAAGTTCCTTAGAACTTTTTATTCCATATATATAGGACTAATCTTCCTCAAATTTTCGTACTAGGAGATCAACTACACAAGGAGTTAGAAGCTACCAAAGTTGCTGGTACGACCATAGCAACCCAGGAATCTGAGCAAAAGTATACTGAAGATCGAGAAATTAGAACACCAAATCGAGGTAATTAGCCTAAGTATCTGTGAAACTTTTTGTTCCCCTTAGTTTCACCTTCTTACTCTCAAAATTTCACGTCTTTAGGTCAAGAGACTGAGGAGTTAGAGCGACGTGAAGTTGCTGAAAAATCACAGAAATGGAAGAACTAGGGCATGTCTTGCAGTCCCAAATTGGAAGTTGAAAGCCCAGGAAAGAGGTAGGTCATCTCATGAACAGCAAGAATATCATGATAAGAGTAAAAGCCCTCTGGTTTTGTCTGATTTCATGCACTATAGACCATGAATTTCATGTTTTAGTAGAATCATGCATACATGCATATCTTTAGCTTTAATTAAAGATAAAGGATACTCTCTTGTTCATTCACTACAACCTATGCATCTAGATGTCTTCTACTTCATTTTGTCATGACTAGAGTAGTATTTACTTTGATTCTTCTTGCATAAGATGTTTCAAACCGTAGTTCATTTTACTTTCCTATCAACAGGACTCTAACGGCCTATAGTTAGACCGTCAGAGGGACGTAACGGCCTTACGATAAGCCATCACACTCCCTGTTATACTTAAGCTTCTCTGTTATCTATGACGAACCATAATCGGAGCGTTACAACACTCTGACGGCTCCATGATAAACCGTCACAGATATATGACGCGCCCATACTAGACCGTCTGAATAACTGTGTTCTGTCAACCCGAGACAGAGTTAAAGATAGTCAAATGTACTTATGAATAAGCGTAGTTATCTAAGTTTTGACCTATTTTTCATGACTTTGAGTTATTAATCGATTCATGATAGGAATTACATGTTCAAAAGCACCTTTAGTTATTTTAAGTATATGTTAATTTCATTGGCTAAAAACTCTATAGTTTGTATTAAAACCATGATTTTAAATGATTGTGTTGATGGAGTTTATCATGGTTTCACCTCGTTACACATTCTTTTCTGTCTATAGAGTCAATTTCTTTAAGTGCATGGCATATATTCCGGTTTATGACCATTAGTTCACACTTTTGCACAATAGGAACATATTCTTGAACTTGAGGACCTCTCTATTGGATATTCCTTCCAATGGACTAGGAAATCTTGTTTCAAGGCCTCCGTAATTCGCCGCGAACCTGGGATTCCCACTAGGACACCGAGATGGTTGTACCATTAAAACCCAATTGTTTAGAAAGCACTATCGAAGTTTTTTGGTTCTGGTTTTGACTCTGTAACAGCCTATCACTCGATCGTCAGGCACATCTAACGGTCCAGTATGCAACAGTCACATTTACTGAGCCCAATTCATTCTTTCTGGATTCGGCCCATTCTAACGGCTCAATTCTAGACCGTCACGTCTAGTTAACCCGAGGTTTGACCCAAGGGTTGGTATTCCAAAGTTCCTAGATGGATTATTGATGATCTAGGACTTATCATATTGTTCAAAATACTTAAATTTAAATCATGAAAGTTAAGGAATGTACCGTTATGCTGCCAATTTATTTCCATGGCATAACATAGTTCTAATATGTTTATTGAAATTCCCTGTTCCAAATAGAAGTATTTTTATGATTGATTACTTTATCATGAACTTTTTGTTGAAATTGTACATTCTTGGCCATATTGCTTGAAACGTGGAAGTAGCTTGATTTATACTTGAAGATGTGGATCGAGCACTGATTGTATTCAAGGGCTCTATGCTAGTCCCCTCGGCTGATTGTCGGAAACATACTATTATAAACTATGGGGTATGATGCTACTGGCGTCGCGTTGCGCTGGGAGTACTTTCTCTATAAATAAGTGAAATATCCACGGCTCGTGAAGTAAAAATCCACGGCACGACATGACTTACTTGCTTGTTACATGATATTCCACAGAAATTCACCAAATACTTGCTCATAAGCAAAAAATGTTTGTGTGATAATTACGTGGTTTGCTAGTACATTCTCGATACATTCTTGTTCATGAAAGGCCATATCATGTTCTTGATACATTCTTGCTAGTTCATACTTGCTCATTCTATCTTGCATGATTATCTTTGTTACTTTAGTTTAATCGCATGATTGATCGCATTCGCATGATTTTACCTTTTCTTTAGAGCTAAAATGCTAATTACTTAAACATTGCTAATCATGTTGATGCGAAGATACCTACTGGGCAAGTGTGCTCATTACCTATTTCCAATCTTTTCAGGAGATGGAAGTGATACGAATTCGGATTCGAGTTATACAAGTAGCAGGTCTGAGAGCGAATGAAAGTCCTATCAAAATGAGAGTGAAGACTTAGGAAGTCAATCTTGTTTAGATCGAGTCTTTGTAATTTTCTTTTTCCTTGAGTCTGATGGATTAATGAAGGTTGAAAAGTTCTTGTAATAGAATATTTTGTTCATTAATGAAATAAAGTTGGAGTTTGAATAAATTTATTGTGCATTTGCATCTCATGTGTGATTGTCTTGCGCTCTGATCGTTCTTACTTGCAAGAGGCTTACCATGCCGACTGTTCGCGTTCCTCGAGCTGATCTTCCGCTTTATTAATGGCTCGGGGCGTGACAGTTAAGTTGGTATCAGAGCCTAAGTCTCAGGACTTAGGGAAAGGAGTCATGTGATAGGATAAGTCCAAAGTTTAAGGACCCATACGTATGAACTAAGGAAGAAATTTCCTCACCCATGCGAGTATTGGGTAGAGCTCGGGATAAGATAGTTAATTAGTTTTAAGATTTATCTCTTTTTAATTCCATGAGAATTAACAATTTGTTATTTCTCTCAGGTACCTCATTATTACAATGGCTCATCGTGTAGATTGGGGTGGCATGCAACAAATGGTTGCCGGCCTTACTCTGGCATTACAAACTATGGCCCAAGCACGCGTAGGGGCAAGGGCTGGTGATTTGCATCGTAATTTTTGGAGCTTAAACCCTCCGCGTTTCTATGGTTCTTCTAATCCGGATGAGGCAGAAAACTGGATAGATGAGATGAATCATATCTTCGATGTTATCCAGTGCACAGACCAAGAAAAAGTGCGTCTCGCAACCTTCCAACTCAATAAAGATGCACGCACATGGTGGAAATCAGTACCTACACCTCCGGCAGATGCACCTCATACATGGGACGGTTTTCTTATTCTATTCCGTGCTAAGTAGTTTTCTGAACATGTTAAAGAAAGAAAGGCTATGGAGTTCGCCTCTCTTCGTCAAGGAATGATGTCAGTTGTGGAGTATGAACTTAAATTCTCCAGGCTAGCACCCTATGTACCGCATTTAATCAGTATCGATTTATTGAAGGCTAATCGGTATATGGACGAGTTATGACCCGGTTTCATTCAGCAGCTCGGGACCCAAAACATCTGTACTTATGCGGAGATGGTCTAGTTGGCATATTTATGTGAGAGGATCTTAGAGAAAGTCAAGAAATTAAAAGGAAAAGGAGAGGAGTCTAGCCGACGATCTGATCGGCGTTATAAGAAGGATAAATTCAGCATCACGGAGCCCTATAAAAGCCGTGATAGTAAGAAAAGATCCAGGAAAGGGAACGGTGAAAGATCCCAGAAGCACAAGAAAGCCAACAAGGAAAAGGAGCATGTCATGACAGCTTGCACATTTTACGAGAAATTTGGCCATTCAGCTGAAGAATGTTGGAAGCGCCTTGGTGCTTATCTACGTTGTGGAAGCAGGGAGCATCGTATGCCAGATTGCCCCTTATGAAGGATCAATCGTCTGGTGGTGGACGTAGGAGGCAGGCTCGTCTCAATACTGTTCTAGAAGAAGAAGAAGCACCTAGAGATGGTGGACTTATGGAAGGTACCCTTCAAATTTATTCCCGTCCTGCATTTGTGCTATTTGATACTCATGCCTCTCATTCTTTTACCTCCAATACTTTTATAAAAATATTACCAATTGTGTCAGTTCCCCTACCTTCAGATGTTGCTATTACTACACCTTTAGGTTCTGGAACAAAGCTTACCGAGTATTATCCTGATAGTGAGGTAATAGTAGAAGGTCACAATCTCCCCGCAAACTTAGTACGCCTTGACATGAAAGGTTATGATGCCATTCTAGGGGTAGATCGACTTATAGATCATGGTGTTGATATTAACTGCCAAAATAGGATTATATCATTTCAAAAACTCGGTCTTCCAAGATTTTCTTTCCTTGGCATCAAGTATAGGAAACATTCCACTATCATATCCTCTCTTCACGCTTGCAAACTTATCTCGCATGGATGTAAAACTTTTCTTGCTTCTGTCATTGTTACCGAGTCCAAGGAAATCATCCTAGCAGACATCCCTATTGTAAATGAGTTCCCAGATGTGTTTCCACCCGAATTACCCAACTTACCACCCGAGAGGGAAGTAAATTTCACCATTGAACTCATTCTAGGAGCAGCACCTGTTTCTATAGCCCCTTACAGGATGTCCCCCACAGAACTCAAAGAATTAAAGAGGCAGTTGCAGGAATTATTAGATAAGGGTTTCATCAGACCTAGCACATCCCCCTGGGGTACGCCGGTTCTTTTTGTCAAGAAGAAGGATGGCTCTCTCAGGCTGTGTATTGATTATCGGCAATTGAATCAACTTACAATCAAAAATAAGTATCCATTGCCGCGTATTGATGAGCTCTTTGATCAACTTTCAGGAGTAGAGTATTTCTCCAAGATTAACCTCAGGTAAGGTTATCATCAGCTTAGAATTAAAGAAGAAGACATTTATAAATTGACTTTTTGAAATCGTTATGGCCACTATGAATTCGTGGTAATGTCGTTCGGGTTAACAAATGCCCCAACAGCATTTATGCAACTTATGAATAATATTTTCCAACCATATCTGGACCAATTTATCGTTGTCTTCATTGATGACATCCTGGTATATTCCAAGACAAAAGAGGAACATGAATAACATCTGTGAATAGCTTTGCAAACACTTAGAGAACATAAACTTTATGCCATGCTTAACAAGTGTGAATTCTGGCTTAAGGAAGTTTCATTCTTAGGCCACATTATTTCAAAGGAAGGTATCACTGTGGATCCTTCTAAAGTAGAAGCTATCAGAAACTAGAGCCGGCCAACGATTGTATCAGAAATAAGAAGCTTTCTGGGTCTAGCTGGTTATTATAGGGGGTTCATTAAGGACTTCTCACAAATTGCTGTTCGTTTAACTAGACTCACAAGAAAAGAAAATCCTTCTGTCTGGTCAAAGGAATGTGAAAAGAGTTTTCAAACTCTTAAAAACCATCTTACTACAGATCATGTTCTATCACTACCTATGGAAGGTGGTGAATTCAAAGTATTTATGGATGCGTCTGGCATTGGCTTGGGGTGCGTCCTCATGTAAAATGGAAAGGTAATCTGTTATTCTTCAAGACAATTGAAATGTCATGAGGAAAATTATCCCGTGCATGATTTGGAACTGGCAGCTGTTATCTTCACCTTAAAGATTTGGTGTGACTACCTTTATGGAGAAAAGTTCACAGTCTACTCGGACCACAAAAGCTTGAAATACTTATTCTCTCAAAAGGAGTTGAATATGAGGCAGAGGAGATGGTTAGAATATCTCAAAGACTTTAATTTTATTATTCAATATCATCCTGACAAGGCTAATGCTGTAGCCGATGCACTCAGTAGAAAACCAATGGGAAAGCTATCAAGTCTTATGATTAGTATGACTAATCTTATTCCTCAATTTGCTCAGTTGAACTTAGATATTGACATGAAGGAAGAAGATTGTTTTATAGCCAATATCTGAGCTCAACCTACATTAATGAAAGATCTAGTCAGGCTACAAGACAATGATCCCGTATTACTAGAAATAAAAGCCAATACTGAGCAAAGGCCAGATTTTTCTATTTTCAATGACGGAAGATTGCTATTTAAGGGCCGAGTGTCTATACCGGATCATGAGGATACGAAGAAACTGATCCTATAAGAATCACATAAATCCAAGTACACCATTCATCCAGGTGATACAAAAATATATCAAGATCTCAAAAGAAATTTCTGGTGGCCCAATATGAAGAGGGAAATAGCTGACTTCGTGTCCCACTGTCTCACTTGTCAACAAGTAAAGGCAGAGCATTTTAGACCCGTAGGTAAATTGCATCCCTTAGATATTCCAGCTTGGAAATGGGAAAGTATAGGAATGGATTTCATTATGGGTTTACCAAAGACAAGAGGAGGACACGACGGTATCTGGGTAATCATAGACCGATTGACAAAATTTGCACATTTCATACCAATCAAAAGTCGATGGCCTGTGGATATCCTAGCAGCATTATACATAAAAGAAATTGTCAAGCTACATGGTGTCCCTGACACTATCATATCTGATAGAGATCTTAGATTTACATCACAATTCTGGAAGGGTCTACAACATTCACTAGGGACCCGACTGAACTTTAGCACATCATTCCATCCACAAACTAATGGTCAGACTGAAAGAACAAATCAAGTGGTAGAAGATATGCTCAGGGCTTGTGCTATTGATTTTGGAGGAAGTTGGCATGATCACTTACCTCTGGTAGAATTTTCATATAACAACAGTTATCAGGCCAGCATACGGATGGCACCATTTGAAGCTCTTTATGGAAGGAGTTGTCGTTCCCCACTCTGTTGGAATGAAGTAGGAGAAAGGCAATTTCTCGGTCCTTTTATTATTAGGGATACTACGGAAAACATAAAACTCATTCGTGAAAGACTTCAAAAGGCCCAAGACAGACAGAAATCCAATGCAGACAATCGAAGGCGTGACTTGGAGTTTCAAGTAGGAGATCATGTGTTTCTTAAAGTTTCTCCAGGTCGGGGTATTCGAAGATTTGGTATTAAGGGAAAGCTTACTCCAAGATTTATTGGCCCTTTTGAAATTCTAGAAAGAATTGGTGAAGTAGCTTATCAGATTGCTTTACCTCCACAATTATCCGAAGTTCATGATGTATTTCACGTCTCGATGCACAAGAAATATGTACCCGATGTAGACACACCATTCTTGACGTCTCCTGAGAAAGTCTCATATTACTATACAACGCCCAGCAACGGCTTACGCATTTTGAATCACTCGAGTGCTTCCTTCTCTTGCGTCTTCTTCTGCCTTTTTCGGCATTTGGAATCCTCCCGTCACGGCATTCGGACGGCATCAACACCAGTCGAACGCATCAGGAGGTTCCGGAACCAAGAAGGATGTCTGCCGGGCGGCCGCTGACTAGGACCCGGGTGGGTCTTAATGGGGGCGTCCAGGCCCCTGGACGCCCCCATTCTTTTCTTTTATTTTATTCTTTTCTCAGGGCCCAAAACCAAATAAAAAAAATATAAAAATATATATATTTTAATGGAGGCGTCCAGGCCCCTGGACACCTCCATAAAAACGAAAATAAAAAAATGTGTGTAAAATGCCAGTTGGCATAAAAAAAACAAAAAAATAAATAATATATATATATATTAATGGAGGCGTCCAGGCCCCTGGACGCCTCCATAAAAAACAAATATAAAAAATTAAAATGCCAGCCTTGGCATAAAAGACAAAATCAAAATAAAAAATAACATATTTTTGGAGGCGTCCAGGCCCCTGGACGCCTCCATCAACTCTCTCACGGGCGCCAGCCACCGAACGACGGTTTGTCGTGTGTGAAAAAATCCAAATTTTGAAGACGTCTAGGCCCCTGGACGCGCCCATTTCTGAATCACGAGGCGCCGCTCACAAAACCACGCGTTGTGCCGAACCGCGTGCGGCCGTCGTCGATTTTCGGTGGACCTGTTTGAGGCGTCCGGGGCCCTGGACGCCTCCACAAAAGTATTCCAAAAAAATATATAAAAATAGAATAAAATATTAATTCGGCCCTGATGGAGGTGTCCAGGGTCCTGGACACCTCCACCCTCCGTAGCTCTATAAATAGAGGCCCACCCCCTCAGTTCTGGAAGAGCTTCGAAGTGATCCGATAGGCTGCCGGAGCCCAGAGGCTACGGAGTCATTTTCTAACCCGTGGGTTCTTTTGTAGGTGGAGGTTCTGCCGGCTTCTCGGGTGCTCACGCTCGCGAGAGGAAGGTCGTCTTCATCCACCGCGCTTCCACGTCGTCCCCATGCTGCCGGAGCTCCGCCGGATTTCACCATCGGCACATCCAATAAGCCAATTCTTTCCTTTTCTTCGTAGTTCTTTTGCATTCATCATCTTGCATCCCCTATCCCCCTTCATAAGGGCGCCTTTTCTTATACACTTCTTACATCCATCATCTCATTTTCCTCCTACTCGAGTCCGAGAGGGGTTTAAAAGATAACACCAACCAGGTGTGTGTCTTGCCATCATTTCATTATTTTTATCGCAAGGATTTGAATACTACACCTTCATCTTTCTAATCCACTTGTCATTTGTTTGTCGTTATTTTACAAGGGTAGTCGAGGAAAGCCCTCTCCGTCGGCCGGCCGGAGGGAGAGGAAGAAGCAACCCGCCATCTCCCGCTCTTGAGGTAGGCACGATCACTTTCTTATTTTGGGGTCTTTCGGCCCCTGGCGATCACATCTTATTTTCGAGGCCACGGCGAGTCACTTCTCCAATGGCCGTTTAAATTTTCGTTCTTATATTCTCTTTATATTCTGTTATATTCTGCTCATATTCTCGAGGCCGCGGCGAGTCACTTCCCCAATGGCCGTTTAAATTCACATACGTTATATTCTTATCTGTTTATGTTCTCGAGGCCGCGGCGAGTCACTTCCCCAATGGCCGTTTAAATTCCCGCTCTTTGTATTCTCTTTATATTCTGTCATCATATCATCTGCTCATATTCTCGAGGCCGCGGCGAGTCACTTCCCCAATGGCCGTTTCAATTCTTGTTATTTAATTTCTGCACCATTCCCGTCCCCCCGAGGCCGCGGCGAGTCACTTCCCGCTATGGCCGTTTAACCCCCATATCTTACTATGTCACACTTGTCCCGCTCGCCCCGCCGGAGCAATCTCCCGTGGTGGCCCCTTCTCTCTCTTCTCTTATTTCTGTGTTGCAGCGAACAAACACCAAAAAAAAAGGAGCCCGCGCGCTCTGCGTCTTCTCCGCTCTTCCCCGAACCGCGTGACGTCACTCACAGATTGGCGATCACGGTGGGACCCTACTGCTTCCTTTCGGCTACCCTTGCAAGTTCGGCACCATCCGTGCCTCTCCACCTTGGCGCCCGCGCGCGCCCCCGTTGTGCTCACGGCAGCACTATCAGTTTTGATTGGTTATTTGTTTATTACTTGTCTGTTATTTCTGTTATTTTCCCACTCCATATCTCTGTCAGCATTTCATTGCATGCATGCATCCCTCTTTTCTATCCTTTTTTCATTTTTTTGAGGATCACCCTTTCCTGGTGAAGGAAGGACTCTCCGTTTGGGAATTCCTCTCAACGGACTAGAATCTCCTACACTGGGACCTCCGTAAGTCCCCGACATCGAAGAATCTCCTCTTCGTTCACTGGGCTGGTTGTACCATTGAAGTTCCCCGGAGTTAGTCATTTCATTCGTGGTGAGACGAGAGACCCTAGCTGACACGGCGGTGAAACAAAAATAAACTAGGGTCCCCATTTTGTGTGAACTTCGGATCTCGCTAAAAATACAAAAAAATCATCAAAATCAAAACACAAAAAAAGGGCGTAAAGGCATCCACTTGTTTGATAATCTCTGCTACCTACTTGCTAGTGTATGTTTTTACGTTCTGGGAAAACTGTGAGCATGTCTCATGAGTCTTTTGAGGAGAACCACCCTAGTCGTGGTTTGTCAGCCGACCCGCGAGTCTATGCTATGGACTCGGGTCCTTCTCATGACCCCTCGCATGAGGTGCAGGTTATTGCCGGGGACACGTCCCCACCACAGGATATCTCTTCCTTACTGGGCGTCCTCGCCAACACGGAGCTTACCTCTGAACAGCTCCGGGCCTTCCAGGCCATTCTGAAGGGGAAATCTGTTTCCCCCACGCCCCAGGAATCAACTCCGGCCATCGCACCTCTCCAAGAGTCCGTGCAGGCCATTCCATCTCCTTCGTTGGCACAAGCCATCCAGTCTCCCTCGCTTCAAGGACAAGCGAGCCAACAACCACCCTCATTCCAGTTCCCGTCACAATCTCAAACTCCCGTTGTTCCCCACACACCGCTTCAGCCAGGGCCAACTGTCGGCGGTCCGACAGCTCCCTCTCATTCGGGTTCCCCCCTCAAGTCTCCGGGAGACAGTTTCTCCCCCAGTGGCAAGTGCCACCTTCACCTCCAGAGGAGCTCGCCCAATCGCTCCTCAATAGGTTCAATCGCATGGACGAGCAGTTTCAAAATCTAAGAAGAATGGTGGACGTGAAAGCCACCCCGGAGGTTGCTTTGCCAATCCTTCCCGTCATTCATCTTCCTCCCTCCGAAATGCCCACGTACCGCAGATACAATGGTACCGGCAACCCCTTCATTCACCTCAAGGATTTCATGTATGAATCCTCCTATTGGCAAAACGATCAGAGGTCCCTGGCATACCTCTTTCGGAGATCATTGGATGGTCCCGCGCTTGAGTGGTTCTATTCCTTGGAGCCCCGCGAGGCCGAGAATTTTGAAATAGTCCAGAGAAGGTTCTTGCAGAAATATAGGGATAGGGTCGGTCCCTCACTCTCCATTACCGACCTAGTGGCCGAAAAGATGAAGCCCGACGAGGATTTTGTCCGCTATGCTGATAGATGGAGGTCTCTGGCGGAAAGAATAAGGGATACCCTCTCTGAGCCCGAACAAGTGAAGATGATTGTGTCTAATGCAACCCCACAGTTCAGACATGTCCTGGCCATGAATAAACTTACTACAATGGAGGAACTCTATGAAAGGGCCCGATACATCCAAACCCAGCTAAAAGACTCCCCCATCATGAACATGTTTGAGTCGTCGAAGCCCAAAGTGGTCAGAAAGACAGGCGCTGGTGTCCCGGGCGGAGCCACAGAAGGGGTCGTGACAAATGAGCAAGTCAGTGCGGTCAACAATGCCAACTATGCAGTCAACCCAAGGCCTCCACAAATGCCCCGACTTCCCCTTCAACCAGGTCCTTTCCCTCTTCGTCCTCCACCCCAAAATAATCCACCCCAGGATAATATGCCTCCATTACGCCAACCCCAGCAACAACAACCACAACCTCAGCAACAACAACCACCACTTCAGTACAACCAAGTTCCACCCCCGGGGAACTATGGTCCCCAACAGCAACAAAGGAGGCCGCTCGGTCCCAAGAGAGCCTACTATCCACCATTGCCGGAAACCTTAGCAGACATTTTTAATGCCCTCATGGCATCAAACCAACTCGCCCTACCCAGAGAAAGGCCCGCGTGGCCCCCAATGTTGATACCTCCAAATACTGCGTTTACCACAGGCAGCCGGGACACACAGTAGATTACTGCTTCCATTTCAAAGATTACATCCATGATATGAATGATGAACATCAAATAGATTGGGATGAGATGAGACGATACGTCGCGGCTCTCAAGGCTAGGAGACCTCCTCATAGGCCACAGCAGCAGTTACAACAGCAACAGCAACAGCAACCACAACAACAACAGCAGGCTCAGCAGGCCCCACAACAACAGCCCGACATGGGCATAATCCAGAATCCATTACCGGAGCACCAACAGCCCAATCATCAGGTTAACCCCATCTCCTCCTTCCCGGAAGTCGGGAGAGAGCAGGTGTGGCAGCAGGAAAGTACCTCCATTCTTTCTACCTCCAACCCTATCGTCATGCAACCCCCTCACCTTGCTCGGGTAGCACCTCTCTCTCATCAACCCGCGTCAGTATCACCATCACCATTTCCACTACCATTACGCCCTCTCATCCGCACCCCGACCTCCTATCAACCGACACTCTCCACTACGCCTTCACACCCTCTCATCTTCTCTCACTCCCCCACTTTACCATCCACCTCTACCACATTTACCCCTACGCCTTCTAAACCCCTTATCATCCGTCAACCATACATAACCCCGTCTTTCTCCACCGTATCACCACTAATGCCTTCAAAACCACTCATTAACCATCACCCACCTCAAAATCATTGCCCACTTCAAGCCCTACCCACTCCTACTTCGTCTCCACCGCCACCTTCTAGACCCCTTATCCTTCATAATCCGCGCAATATCCCCTCTACCTCCACCATGCCGCCACCTAACAAACCCCTCATCAGAATCCTGCTCCCGTCATCACCCCTGCTTCATCAACCATTCCTCCACTACTACCCCTCAAACCCCTGTTAAAACCCACTGCTACCCCCACAGAGGTACAAAAGCCGCAGGCAATGGTGCTCCGGAGTGGAAGGATTTTCCACAGGGTTTTCCCCCACAACAGTCAGAATCCCGAGCAATCTCAGCCAGAGAAGGATGATGCAGAACAACCAGAAAGAGCTATCCCTGGAACACAGTATGATCTATTGAAACACTTGGACAAGACACCTGCCCGGATCTCCATCCTAGAGCTACTTCAAAGATCCACATCCCACCAGGCAGCCTTGATGGAATATCTTCAAAAGGTCATGGTTAATGAAGACCTCCCCGTGGAGAAGATTTCGACCGTCCTGACCCCAACAGACACACAACCAGCCATCATGTTTCACAACTACGAGCTCGCTCCCAAGGAAGCTCGGAAATATGCATTATGCATTTCAATAAAAATTAATGGGGTATCCATAAACCCGTGTCTTGTGGACACGGGTGCATCCATAAATGTGATCTCCATGAGCACTCTTTAGTTGTGTGGGGTCAACGAGGAACAAATAATACCTTCCTCGATCACGGTCACGGCTTATGACAATAGCAAAAGGCCGCCGCAGGGGATGATTATTCTGAAGGCAGAACTAGGCCCCATGTCAATTCCCACGGAATTCCATGTCCTCGACATGGACCCCACATTCAAGGCTATACTGGGTCGCCCTTACATCGAAGCCATGGACGCTGTGCCTTCCACCAACCATCAGTGCCTGAAGTTTCCTTACAATGGGAGAATTATTAAAGTGGTCAGTACACCTGTCCTTCACACAGTGGATGCTATCAACACCTCTCTGCCTTCTGTTTGGCCGTCTCATCGGCCCATATTGTCACTGCTGGACGTACGTGATCCATCTCATGTTCCACTAGCACCAAAGGAGCCGGTCAGGGCAACCACAACATCATGTCTCCCTTTTCACTCCAAAGGTTGGGAGATTATGAGTAACATCGGCTATCAACAAGGAAAAGGTCTGGGTGCACAGTTACAGGGTATGCTCAAACCGCCAAAGGAAATTAGGCCGAACCGCAGGTTTGGCCTAGGCTTCAAAGGACCGTTCAAGGCAGATTGGAAGCCCCTCACGTGGACTCTATCAAACCACTTCAACAGAGGGCCCGTTGTTCAGATGGGAGATCACCCACGAGAAGCATATGGGGGATCACATGCTGTATATTTGGCTGAAAAATGTTCGATGATCACCAAAAGAGGCAAGATCAAAGATCCGGAATGCGAGTGGGACAAATGGTTCGACATACGGGACATTTCTGTTGCACTGGAAAGGATGTTCTCGTCTCCGCAGCTTGAAGGACCACCATTGATCTCCGAAATACCAGAGAATATTACCACTCTTGCCAAGGTTCCAAACTATCCTCGTCCTCGCCAGAAGGACCCTGTCATCAACGGATCTTCATCCGTCCTCAACATTGCCGTCGACGGCTCATTAGCCGCCATCTTCTCCATCCACTCGTCTCAGCCTTTGCTGATATCTTCTTCCAGGGCCAGACAATTGTCTGATGATCTTCCCAAATCCCCTTCTCTGTTTACATACCTACGCGGGCTTTTTAACCCGCGTCAGGTCTTCAACCATGATCTGCTCTATGAGCCTCACAATCCTCTAGCCATAACCACTTTTCTCTCTCCTCCAATCTCTTTTCACTGCTTTGTCATTAAAAATGAAAACGAAAAAAAAACGTCAATTTTCAAACTCCCCAACAACACATCTTCGTTGAGGAAACCTCCTACATCTCCCATGGGTGCGTACCGCCTTGCGGACCACCTGTCCAAGGTCCGATGAGCGACCTTTTCTACCCCTCCTCTGAGGGGTCTTCTCCTGTACATTCTACACCATCCTCTTCGTCTTCCTCTTCTTCTGTAAATATTGTCAGTCAATCTAGGAATGATAGGCCAAGGGTAGTACCTAGGAAGAAATCCAAGGGTAGGCAGATCCCTCGTCGATTCCTCCTGGATTTAGCCGCCAGGTGTCAAGCCCTCCTTGCCATCCCCCAGTTGCTAGAAAATCCCATCCGGGTACCAGAAATAGAATGTGAGGGCGACTGTGCATTTGATGAAGGGTATGGAGTCTACGAGATCACGGATGAAGAATGTCCCACTGAAGATGAGGGTGAAGAATATGAGGATGCGGCGGGCGCATACGCTAGTGGAACGAGGAGATTCGATGAGCCGTCAACCGCCGTAGAAGAATCCACCAAAGAAGTCAACTTGGGAACTGAGGAAGACCCTAGGATCATCCTCATAAGTGACAACCTACCACCCTCTGAAGAAGAGGCATTAATTGAGGTTCTCAAGGAATATAAGGACACGTTTGCATGGAGCTACGAGGATATGCCGGGTCTGGATTCAACCTTGGTCGAACACCGTTTAACCCTAAAACCAGGGTCCATCTAGGTAAAACAAAGGTTAAGGCGTTTCCACCCTCAGATGGCTTTGAAAATGAAAGAAGAGGTCGATAAGCTCCACAAAGCCAGGTTCATTAGAGTCGTTCTTTATCCTCAATGGGTGGCGAACATTGTCCCGGTCATGAAGAAAGATGGGAAAGTCAGGATTTGCATCGACTTCCGGGACCTTAACCGCGCATGTCCAAAGGATGATTTTCCCTTACCTCACATTGATGTGTTGATTGATAACACGGCAGGCTACGAAACCCTCTCATTCATGGATGGATTTTCAGGATACAATCAAATTCGTTTGGCAGAAGAGGATCAGGAAAAGACGTCATTCACTACCCCTTGGGGAACATATTGTTACGTGGTCATGCCGTTCGGATTAAAGAATGCTGGAGCTACTTACCAAAGAGCGATGATGGCCATATTTCATGACATGATGCACATATATCTGGAAGTGTATGTGCATGACTTATTGGTAAAATCAAGGACCAGGATGGAACATCCAGAAGTTTTGGCTAAGGTCTTGCAAAGGTCAAGAGAGTTCCAATTGAAAATGAACCCGAAGAAGTGTGTGTTTGGTGTGTCGTCAGGTAAATTGCTGGGGTTCATCGTGAGTTAAAGAGGGATCGAGATAGATCCTGACAAAGCCAAGGCTATCAGGGATATGCCGCCTCCCAAGAATTTGAGGGAAGTCCGAGGTTTAATCGGGAGGTTACAGTTTATTCGTCGGTTTGTGTCCCAACATTCACAAAGGTGTAGACCTCTCTACGAGTTGACCAAACCAGGAGTAGAATTCCACTGGAATTTTAAATGTTAGAAAGCTTTTGAAGGGTTGAAGGAATATCTGGCTAGTCTACCTGTTCTCATTCCACCCAAACTAGAAAAACCTCTGATCATTTACGTCTCAGTCTTGGATGGCTCCGTGGGAGCCGTCCTTGCACAAGCTGATGAAGAAGGCAAGGAACGGGCAACCTATTACTTGTCTAAACTTCTCAATCCCTGTGAGCATAAGTACACCGTCATGGAGAAAACCTGTGCTGCCCTCGTTTGGGTAGTGCAGAAATTGAAGCACTACTTCTTGGCTCACGAGGTCCACTTGATTGCTAGAATGAATCCTATCAAATTCCTTCTGGAGAAATCCATCCTTACGGATAGGCTAGCACGCTGGCAAAGTTTTCTCTCTCAGTTCGACATCACCTACATCCAGCAAAAGGCGATTAAAGGCTATGCCATAGCCGAGCATCTCGCTCACCATCCTCTTCCCAAGTTCGATCCCGTCCAATCAGAGTTTCCAGATGAGGAACTAATGTCCATCAACTAATTAGATGAGCCAATATGGACGCTATATTTTGATGGAGCTCTGAATTCTCAAGGGAGAGGAATCGGCATCGCCCTCCTGTCGCCTGAAGGCCTCACATTCCCATTGGCATACCAGCTCAAATTTCCAGTCACCAACAATATAGCCGAATATGAAGCTCTTCTAGCTGGCCTAGAACTCGCTCATTCTTTTCGTATCACTAAGTTGCGAGTCGTAGGTGATAGTCAACTCATCCTTCGCCAGGTGCTCACTAAATATCGCACTCGCGATCCCAAACTCAAGCCATACCAAGAACTCACTGCTGCCTTTGCCAAACTGTTCGCCAAACTGATCTTTGTTCATGTCCCTCGTCATCAGAATATTCTCGCCGATGCCCTCGCCTCGTTGGCATCATCTATAAGGTTCCCTCTAGGAAGATGGTTTAAGTCCATTTCCATCTATAAACTTCACGCCCCTGCAATCGATGATGCTTCCTACGTAAATGTCAAAGACAGGATAGCAAGGAAGATCCTGTAGGAAGATATCCTTGAGAAGAGGGAAATCATGTTGGCAGAGGCCGAAGAAGAACTGGCTGATGAAGAGAAACCATGGTTCTATGAAATTGTCAAATACTGCCAAGATCAGTCTTATCCTGAAGGGGCCACCACAGAGGACAAGAAAGCCATAAGAAGGGTGGCTCAGAAATATACATTGGTTGGAGGTCTACTCTATAGGAGAAGCCTTACTGGTATTATGTTAAGATGTCTTGGTGACGATGAGGTTTGGAAATGTGTAGAGGAGACGCATTCGGGCGTGTGCGGTGGCCACGTGAATAGTCAGATGCTCGCCAAGAAGACCATTCGCCAAGGCTTTTATTGGCCCACTATGGAAGAAGATTGTGCTGTCTATGTCCGTAGGTGTGTCAAGTGTAAACTTCACGCCGATAAAATCTATTCACCATCTTCCTCACTTCATCCAATATCCTCCCCATGGCCTTTCTCCATGTGGGCATTCGACATCATTGGTCCCCTAGGTGATCCCAATTCCCTCACCAAGCAGAAATCTTTCATCCTTACTGCGACGGAATACTTCACCAAATGGGCCGAAGCTGAAGCTTACGCGGAAATCAAGGCGTCAACGGTCTGCAAATTCGTCATAAAGAACATCCTCGCAGGATTCGGCGTCCCAAGCACGATCGTCACAGACAATGGGCCACAGTTCATTTCTCAGGACCTACAGGACCTCTGCAAAAGGTACGCAATTGCATTACATCATTCATCGCCTTATTACCCACAAGGTAACGGCCAAGCGGAGGCCACCAATAAAACATTGCTCAAAATCATCAAAAAAACCTGCGAGTCTAGTAAGTTTTCAGACTGGCCAGAAAAACTTATCGAAGCCCTATGGGCCTATCGCACTTCAATCCGTACCCCCACCGGGCAGACTCCATTTGTCCTTACTTATGGTATAGAAGCGGTAGTCCCGTATGAGACTCTGATCCCTTCTCTCAGGGTACAATTGGACGAGGAATTTCCCCTCGACGATCATCGTAATTCACTCCTCGCCCAGTTGGAACTCTTGGATGAGAAGCGACTGGCCGCTGCCGAACACGCGCGTGTGTATCAAAATAGACTCGCTCGCATTTACCAAAAGAAAGTCGTTGAGAGAAAATTCAAAGTTGGTGAGATGGTCGTAAAAAGAAATTTTGTCAAACCTGGAGGGCCGCGTTCTAAGCTCCAACCCAATTGGGAAGGTCCATTTGTAATTCAAGCCGTGTACCCTGGCAACGCCTACAAGCTAGTCAACGCCGAAGGGACCGAGTTATCCCACCCTTGGAATGGGCTTTATCTTAAGAAATACTACCCTTAGCATAAAATAAAAAAAATGATGAAAAGATCAAAAAACATCAAAAACAAAGAAATACCAAAAACCACTAAAAACATGGAAGATTCAAAATGCCGATGCCTGGCAGTCACCATGTAGTTAAGTCCATGCATCTAACCTTCATGTTAGGATAGGGCCCATTGAGGCTTGGTAGGCACCGGGTCTTGGTTTGCCAGAACCGTGGAGATCCTGTCCGGCCACGTCAGCCTATGCTCGCTCGAAGGAAGCTAACATGTGCTCACTTATGTATTTTATTCAAAAAAGTCGGTAGCATCACCTACGGTGGAGCGTCACCCAGAAGATCTCCAGAAGCTGTAATCTTTATTCTTTTCTCTTCGACCAAATGAGACAGTCGGCGCCCTTAAAACACTGAGCATGAGAAATCGAAACTCAAACCCCAAAGGCAAGAGTAGGATCCATTTCCTCGAGCATCGATCAGAGCACGAGAAGTGGGCAGTGTCCCCGCAGGCATACAAAAATGGAGCCCACAAACGTCAAGCGACTATATCTCCCTCACGAAAAGAAATATAAAATCAAAATCAAGAGAAAAGCCTGGTTGTGACCGTGCCTGTTGCGATAAACGGAACCCCTCAAAGCAAAAGTCTGAATCCACAAAAGGGGCCGTGGAATGTAAATGCTCGAGATTTGGTCCGAAGTTGTCCGAAAGGAAAGAGTTAATGGGCCCTTATTCGCTCGCCGGGTTAACGGTTTTGCTGATCCTCTCAAGAGGTTTATCCCCCACGCTCTTCCTTCTTCCTCTAAAGATGAAGGTTCGATGGAGTTTCTGAAAGGTGAAAACTGCCCAGGGTCTGCGACCTTATTTTAATATACACATATGGTTGCCTACTTTGAAAAGTAAAAGCTATCGCTGCGAAGGAGTCTCCGTGTTTCTGGCTGGTCAAGACCCCTGTTTACCACCTTGTTGTCTTCTTATTTAACCTTAGGCTTAGGCCAATGCAAGCGCGTCACCTATGGGTGCGACGGCGTCTGATTCCGGGTCAGCGTCGCGCGGTTGGTCGTTAGGGTTCCAGGGTGTTCCATCATATACCATCTAGAGTTGTGAGGAAATAGACCCGGGTCGGGCAAATCTTTTACCTCAAACACCTTTTGGGTGAATCCCTGTGGTCGGAAGCAACTGGGAGCCTAAGCATGGCATGACGGTATTGTCATCAGGGTAAGTCTTAGCCGGCGGGATCATCATTCGAGGGGTCTAGAGGCCCAAATCAACCTAGATGTGCACTTAGGATACTTGGGAGGTTAGTAAGAAACCCCTGTTCTCACGAAGGTTAGGTGCCATTTGGGTGCTTGCCGGGCGTTAGCAATAAAAAAATTGAGATGATAAAATAACAAAAAAAAGAAAAAGAAAAAATGTACATATTTGCAAATAAAAAATCTTTTTTATGATAAAACAAAAAAATGTCAAATATAAAAAAGAAAACAAATCAATTTTGCATGATTACATTTGCGTGCAGCATCTCACTTTAATACCGCTTGCATTCGTGTGCTTGCCTGTCGCATTTGTCACCACATTCTTCCATTGCCTTCGTTAATAAAGGCTTGGCCCCTTGACCAGTTATCAAGGACAGTCACAGTGACCATTTGCTTATTAAGCAAGGGGCCAAGTCAGAACAGAAATTCTGATTTGTTTGTTTCAGTGATGTGTGCAGGGATTCAGGCAACAGAAGCAAAGGTGAAAACCAAACAAACCAAACCTTGTGTTTTATTCCAAAAACCAAAAAATTACATCAAGTTCCGCCCTCTCTCTCTGCATTACTCGTCACACTACTCTCCGGGCAAAACACTCTCAAAGGTGCTACCCAACTACGAAAAGCGGTACTCCTACCGCTCTGTACTCCTCTTCCTATTCCCGCATCCCGGCGTTGATCTACGGAAGCAGCAGAGAAGCTACCAACACGAAAGCCACGCTCTCGTGCTCTTCGGTAGCGCTCCTCACCATCTCTCAGCCACTGTTCAGCAAGACCAAGGCTGATTCGGAGTTCGAATAGTTGGGCCTCCATGGCCCTTCGTTCCTCCCTTTCAGTCAATCTGTTGGCTCTTTCTCTCTCTGCGTCTCTTTCTCTCTCTGCACGTTCTCTCTCGCGGTCTTCCCTCTCCATCTAGAGAGTGATCCTCAATTCTACGGCATCCCTAGAGGAGTCGTCATCAGAATGACGCCGCAGTTCCCTCTCCAGTTCTGCTATCCTAGCCTCCTTCTGCGCAGCCTTGGCAAGCGCTTCTTCCGTCTCCTTTTCCTGCCAAGTGTACCATCTCAGATACGCGATAAGGCGTAAACCAAGAGAACTCAACACTGAAACTTTTACCTGTATACAGAGCATCCCTTCTGCCTCCGCAGCACGCTGCGTGGCGTGAGCAAGTTGCTCATGAAGCAAGTCAAGTTCTGAGGTGGGAATCCACAAGCTGGAAGAGGCACCACCCACTCCCATCGCTGGGGAAGCCGCGCCAATCTGGTCATGCTACGACTGCGTGAATTAGTAGCCAACATCTGGAATCTGGTGTTTTAATTAGGAACGTATTGTACACCTACCAAGGTGCTCGTAGCTCCGTGGACATCACCCAACTGTTGTTCCATCTCTGCCAAGCGAGTTCGTAAATTCGCTATCATGGCATCCCGGACATCCTGCAGCCTTACAAGTCAGCATTTTCACCAGAAAACCAAGAAAAGGAGAAAGAAGAGAAGAGAATAGGGGAAACCTACCTCCACAAGTCCCCGGGGTTGGAACCGTTCTGCGTACTTTGTCCTATATAGACGCAAGTAGTCCTCGCTATCCCGCGCCCGTGATTCTACAATCGTGCCACCCCGTTGCCAGTCCTCATACTGTTCGGGGAATCGCACGCGCCAGTCAATGTAGGTCACCGGTCCCCGCGTCTTTCTCCCGACACGAGGTGGCGCAGCTGAATCCACCCATTCCTGAGCCAGTCCTAAAGTCCTCATAACCAATCGTAGCCGAAGCGGCTCAATTTCATTCAGGCAGTGCATCCACAGTTCCCGTCCAAACCGGGCACGACTTGCTAGAACCCACGGCTGGTCGGCATCGACCATGTCTGAGTAGGGTCTCCAGTTTACCATCGCTGTAGGGAACTCCTGTAGCTCCCACCTTAGCACCATCAGTTGGTTGGTTAGGGGTGCCGCACTCATAATGGGTTCCCACCGCCAGGCTAGCGGCACCATCGCGGGTCGCCAGTGTCGAGCTCTCCCCATTGGGAGGTAATAATAGCTCCACAGCTGCTCGGCACAGGTCATCAGTACCTTGCAAAAACACAAAAAAATACAAAACAAGCAAAACCAAAAAAATACCTGGATGAATGGTGTGAAACCACTCACAGTCATCTCACGATTCGTTTCTTGGAATAGGCCTGCAAACAAGTGTGCCAGCATGGCAGCTCCCCAGGCATAATACCCTACTCTTTCAAGGTCTGACAGCAGCTCTAGGAAGCAACATTGGATACCGTCCCCTTTCGAGCTCAGTACCAATCTCCCCAAAAGGAAGAGGAGAAATCTCCTCAAATCTATGTTGCATCTTTCCCAGTCGCTGAAATCTGTGCAGTACACGGCACGGCATCCTATTTCCATCCTTTCCATGAACTCTTCTGAGGATTCATCATCCCGCCGACGAGTGTCGGTGAGCCCTAATGCATCCATGAGGGACGCCCTAGCTACCGACCTATTTTTCCGACCATCTAGGTCCAAACCCAGTAACTTCTGGGCACCTTCTCTGTAGTCCGCGTAAGTGACTCCGGTCACTGCCTCGCCCTCTACCTTCAGGCTTGTGATCCGGACCACATCCTCCAAGCTGGGCACCATGTGCCCCCAGGGCATCAGGAATGCCCGACTCACTGGGTCCCATCTCTCACACAAGGCTTGGATCAGGATCAGGTCGAGCTGGATCGGCTCGATCCGAAGGAAGGTGCCAAAACCCATCACGTCTAGCCTGGCCTTCTGAAAATCTGGGAGACCTCGGTATGCTGCCACTACCAACTCCCATGAGATCTGTGATTTCATCACACTCTACGCATGCAGGGAATGGAAAGGAGGTTTGGTCAGAAAGAAAGGAAGAAAAAAAAGAATGGAAAAGAGGGCAAGAAAACTTGGCTTACGAGTTATGATTGGGCCCTTTCGCTAAAGTGTCCTTCGAGGTCCGAAAGCCTCCTGGAACTACTACCACTGGATCTGCTTCTCTTCGAGGAGTGGGAAGATTCGCCCTCCATCCAACCCTCGGAATTTTGAACTCCTCCTCTCCCGTGAAAACTTGTGCTCCTCGAGTTAGCTCTCGATATACCAGGGAGGATAAAAGGGACACGAATTTATAGAAATGGAAGGAGTGCAGGCCAAGATTGCCTCCATCACCTGTTAATGATAGCCATGCGGTCTCGTGTGTCACTTCACCGCTCGCATAGGGTGATTGATTGGACGAAGAATATGATGACTAGCCCCCTATGTTGTCTAGGGATACCCTATCATGTTTTGGAGGACGTCCGCAAAATTTGACACAACATCCGGGAAAAGGGGCTAGGGCCGTCATTATTGACTTCGACGGCAGATTCCCGTGGAAAATGGTCACAACAAGACGCGATTCTCCGCTCGGGGCGGAGTCTCGGCAGACCCATCACATGGGAACAGCGCAAAGGAAAGGAAGTGTAGGGAAGAAAGAACGCACAAGAGAACAAAAGCAGTAGAAAATCAAATCATTCCATTCATAATTCTATATAAGCTGTCACAAACACTACAATCATAGAGAGGTGGCGGGTCCACTAGCTCGCCAGCTCTTGCCATTATTTCCATGCTCGTCCCTCTAGGCATCCCTCTCCTCTCCCCCAAGGTGAGGGTCCCTCAGAAGCCTCCGGGATGCCCGTGCAGTAGCACCTGCCTCGCCTCTTGGCACCTGCTCCGCAGCAGTGACTCGCTGCTCCTCCCCTGGCGTGGCGAAGAAGCCACTAGCGGCAAAGTGACCGGACTGGCGGAGTCGCTCCCCGAACTCTCGCGCTCTCTCGTAGCGCGTCTCCATCCCTCCTAGCCTCTGCACGACGGCCTGAAGGCCCAGCTGGAGCTCCCTCACTTGGGCCTCCAAGGCCCTCCTCTCAGTCTGATCCCGCTGTCGCTCGGACCTTCTCTCAGCTTTCTCTCTCTCTGTCTCTCTCCTCATCATCTGCAGAAGAACCCTTAACTCCAAGATGTCTGGAGAAGGTCTCTCCTCACCTCAATGCCGCAGCTCCGCTACAGTCGCCACCCAGGCATCACCCTCCTCTTCCGCCCGGGTCGCGCGGGCCACCGCACCGGCAAGTTGCTCCCGGAGGGAGGCAATCTCGAGAAAAGGGGCCGAGGAACTGGAAGATGCGCCGCCAGCCACTCCCACCGTCGCTGTCTGCTGGGCACGCTGGAACAAAATAAACAATGGCCGTCAGTGAAACTCCAAAATCTGAAGTTAAAAGTGCGGCACGTAACTTACCAGGAGCGACAACTCATGTTGAGCGACGGCCAGCTGCCGCCTAGTCTCTGACAGTTGGGCGCGCGAGCCGCCGATGCCACGCGTGTCCCCAGCTTGGGGAAGCCCCGCGTAACTCTCTCTCTGCCGCCGTAGGAAGTCGGCACTGTCCTACACCAGTACACCCCCTTACTGTCCAGGGAGACGTACGGGCCAGTTCTGGAGCCTCGCCTTGCCGCGACTCTCCCTCCTGACGCGGCTCGGCTCGTCCGCACTCGCCCACTCATCGGCCAGGCCCAGGGTCCTTGCCATGTCCTGCACCAAGAAAGGGGTCCCACATCAGTCAAAAATAACGCGTCCCCTGTCTAGGACGCGTCCATCATTTAAGTGCAACACTCGCCGAACCCTTTCCCCCCTCGCACGGCTTGCTTCAAAACTCAAAATGGATCAAAGAGAGAGAAAACCAAGCACCTACCAGACTGTGTTCACCTCCCTCCGCGACATCGGGCCCCTCGGGTCCCTCGGGGGCCCGAAGCGGCCCTTCCTCCTCCATAGACGCCGTTCCGTGCTCTGGCACGTCCCTCCTCGGGCGAGGAGTTCCTCGTCCCTCTCCACCTTCACCATGATCAGGCCCACCGAACTCCATCAATCAAAAGAGGAGGAAGACGAAAAAGGGGCAAGCGAGTTTCGGCGGAAGGCGGGCTCGTTTGCGGGTAAGGCACGGGAGAAGAAAGGCCACCCGACGCTTTAAATTTAAATTCAAGGACTAAGACGCGTCCTCGCGCCTGGAAACGCCCAAAAGGAGGAGAAAGGAAACAGAATCCCCCCGTGCAAAGCGTAGTTCCCCGCTGTTCAGGGCAAGGTCTCGTGGAGCATGCCTCGAAGGACAACTCAGTGCAAAGAAGAAAGTGTGGGAGAGAGAAAAGTACACACAACACAAGAAAGCCATTTTCATTTCATATAATAGTCGAAAGTACATCATACAGTGAGAAGGGTGACGTGTACAAGTAACTCTCTAACTCTCACCATCACCCTCCTGGTCATCTCTCTCCTCCCTCCTCTGTCGGGGATCCCTAGGGGGCCTCTGCGAACCCTGAGAAGCCGTGCTCGCCTCGCCCTGCGGTGGCACTCCAGCCTCGAAGGCGCGACGACGCTCCTCGGCCGAAGAAACCAGATAGCTGCCCATGGAAAAAGAACCAGACTGACGAAGTCGCCCCCCGCGTTCCTTCGCCCTCTGGTACCGCTCCTCGCTCTCCCAAAGCCTCCCCTCCGCCGTGCCGAGACTCAATCGGAGCTCCAGCAGCTGGGCCTCTAGAGCCCTCCTCTCGGTCTAATCCCGCTGTCGCTCCTCCCTCTCTCTCTCCCTATCCCCCTCCCTCTCTCTCTCCACGCTCTCCCTATCCCTCTCCCTCTCCTCTCTCTCCCTCATCGCCTCTCTCCTCGATAGCTCGAGGGCGATCCGCAGATCCACTACGTCGGGAGGGAGCTCCTCAGCCTCCCGTCGACGCTCCTCCTCCAGCTCTGCAATCCGGGCGTCACGCTCTGCCACCCGAGCATCGCGCTCCTGCTCGGCACGAACAGCACGTGCCAGGGCCTCCCGAATCTCGGCCACCTGTCAAAGCACGCATGCACCATAAGAGAACAATAGTGATAGAAGGAGGGCAGCCAGAAGGAGAGTCGAGGTCAGGCAAGCACTCACTCGAGCCTCGCGGTCACTCTCGGCCTCCTCAGCCCGAGCCACCGCGTACGCCAGCTGCTTCTGGAGGGCAGAAACCTCCGGAGGAGGGCCCCGCGAACTGGAACCCGCTCCACCAGCCGTCCCGGCTGCCGCTGTCTGGTGGGCCCGCTAAAACACGGGGCAAACGTCAGTCAAAGGCTAAGCATCAAAAATCCAGGTCGTAAAAAAAAATGCATCACATAAACTCATCAGGATCTCCAACTCCTGTCGGATGGCCACCAACTGTCGCCTGGCGTCCGCCAACTGGGCCCGCAGGTCGGCGATCATGGTATCACGAGCATCCTGCATTGCACGTAAGTTAGTACCACATGCATATACATATAAAAGAGTGAAGCATTCTCATTTCACTTACCCCTGCCATACCACTAATGAAGAGGCGGTCCCTATACGTAGCCCGGTACCGTCTCAGGTAATCAGTACTGTCCTGTACATGGGACACCACTGGGACCCCGCCCTGCTGCCAGTCCTGGTACTGTGCTGGGAAGCGCGTACGCCAGTCCACAACCTTCGCCTTCCCCTTGGTCTTCCGCCCAATGCGGGCCGGCTCTTCTACATCAACCCACTCCTGGGCTAGCCCCAACGTCCTCATAACCAGCCTCAGCCGAAGCGGCTCGATCTCGTTCAGGCAATGGACCCACATGTCCCGCCTGAAACGAGGAAGACCCGCTACAACCCAAGGCTGGCCAACGTCGCCCATGCCCAGGTAGGGTCTCCACACCACCTGCATCACCATACATACATCATGTTAGTTACCATTCAGTCACATGCATAAACACAAAAAAAATCATACGCATCATACCATGGCCTCGGGATACTCGCTCAGCTCCCGACGAAGCGACGCCAGCTGGTAGCCGTGGGGTGCTGCAACCACGACCGGCCTCCACCGCCGCACCAGAGGCACGGCCCTCCTGTTCCCATGCCTAGCCCTCCCCATCGGAAAATAGTAATAGCTCCACACCTGCATCCATCATACATCATTAGTACAATAATTGCATATTTAACTGTGAGAATGCATAAATAAAATGTTTACCTGGAGAAAAGGTGCGAAGCCGCTGACTGTCGTCTCCTTCTCCGAAGTCTGGGAGAGTTCAGCAATCAAATGGGCAAGTAGAGCCGCTCCCCACGCGTAGTGTCCCACTCTGTCCAGATCCGCCAAGATCCCGAGGAAACGACAGTGGATGCCATCCCCCTTCGTCCCCAGCAGAAGGCGGCCCAGGAAGAAGAAAAGAAACCTCCGAAGGTCTAGATCCACCAGCTCCCTCTCGCTCGGATCCTGGGTGAAAGCTGCACGGGCATCTCCCTCCAATCGTGCCAGAAACTCCGCTCCAGTCTCGCTAACCCGCTGGGGCGGGTCAACGAATCCGAGCGCCTCCATAATCTCCACTCGGCCAACTACCCTACTGTCTCTATCAGTCACTCTCGTCTCTAACCACAACAGGTCCAGGGCACTCTCTCGGTAGTCGGGGTAGGTGACCCCGCTCACCGCCTCTCCGTCAACCCGTAGCCCGGTGATCCGAGCCACGTCCTCGAGTGTCGGCACCATGTGCCCCCAGGGCATCAGAAACGCCCGGCTCGGCGCGTGCCACCGCTCCCTCAAAGCCTGGATAAGAGGAAGGTCGAGCCGAAAGGGCTCGATCCTAAGGAAAGCTCCAAAGCCCATGGCGTCCACACGCGCCTTCTGGAAGTCCGGCAGCCCACGGTATGCTGCCACCACTAGGGACCAGCTGATCCGTCCTTTCATCACACCCTGCACACCACAAAACCAATAAAAAATACATCAGCATCATGAATAATATTAAACAATAACACTGTATATACTACTTATTCATCTTTTTTTATTTTATTTTTATTTTTTAAAAAATATTTATGTTTTTTTTGGAGGCGTCCAACACCTTGGACGCCTCCATTTCATTTTCTTTATTTTAATTTTAGAAAAACCCAAAAACAAAAACAAAAATAAATAAAATATATATATTATCATGGAGGCGTCCCATTCCCTGGACGCCTCCTTTTTTAATTCTTTTTTTATTATTATTTACAAAAATAAATAAATTAAAAAAAGACCAAAAAAGAAATTGTGGAGGCGTCCAGGACCCTGGACGCCTCCTTCCCTCACACCCGGCGTTCGCCACACAGCCTCTCGTCCGCCCTTTTAACCCACTGAACCAATAGAATGGAGGTCTAAGGGGCTTACCGGATCGTGCTCGTCCTCTGCCGCGTCGCCAGCATCCACTGCAGCCTCGAAGGCCAAAGGAAGAACCTCCTCACCCGCGGCAATCTCCTCCGCCGCAACAGCCCCCTCGGCATCATCCCTCAGCCTCCTCGGACGACGAGCCCATCGTTTCCGCTTCTCTGGACCCTGGCTCGATCCTCCTCGCTCCATTGGGACGAAGAATGGGTCGTCTGGATTGACTGGGTGATTTGAATGAACAGTAATTGAGCAAAGGGGGGAGGCCCCCCCCATTTATATAGAATCCACCCTATTTGGGGCGTCCAGGCGCCTGGACGCCCCCACTTTTTTTATTTTTTTCAAAATTCAAAAATTTAGGGGCGTCCAGGCGCCTGGACGCCCCCAAAACAAACAAAACAAAAAAATAATAAATAAAAAAATAGGGGCGTCCAGGCCCCTGGACGCCCCCAAATAAAAAAATTTAAAAAATCAAAAATAAAAAAAATAGGGGCGTCCAGGCCCCTAGACGCCCCCAAATCAAAAAATTTAAAAAAAAATTCAAAAATATAAAATTATGGGCGTCCAGCCCCCTGGACGCCCCCATAATAAATTTTTTCAAAAAAAGTATATATATATAATAAAAGTAAAAAAGATAAGAGTATGTATATAATCCAAACCAAAGAATAAAAACACAAAGAAAAAGAAAAACCACAAAAAAGACAATAATAATTAAGGGAACTGGTCCAAAACTGTCAAATGCCAGATTTTATTCCATCAGAAAAGCAGAGTGAACTACATCAGGGACATAGGCGCCTTAGGCCTTAACTTCCCCAGTTCGGTTACATAAGCCCTCCACGGCTCGCATTCTTCCACCACGCGCGCTAAGGCCTTTCCCGCAACACTTGTCTTCCAGGGAGCTTTAATGGCCTTCGCTTCCTTCGCGTCCGCTTCAGTGCCCAACTCCCTTTTTTTCAAAGGAACGATGCCAGTCGGTGGCGGGAACGAATGGCGTGGGATGCCAATCTGGAGGCAGCACCGATGCGCATTATAAAGGACGAACTCGGTCGCGCCGATCAGTTGAAGATCAACTTCGGGAGAAGGCCTCAGGAGGAGATCTAGCGAAAGCAAACATGCCGGTGCGCAAGTAAAGAAGCCTTGTGTCACGGTGCGGAAGTGAGACCGCCAGTCTTCACGTTTCTTCAGCCACGGAACGCGGTTCACTACAGTACCACCGAAGCCTAACACGTCGGCTATGTGGTGAAGCGGGCTTTGTTGGAAGAGCTTCGAAGCAGTTGGCATTCCCTCGCGGTGGTCGAATTTGAAGTGCAAATCAAGCCAGCAATTCAAGACAAGTGCGCAACCAAACGGAGGCTTACCCATGCTCGAGGTAGTAAGGCCGCTGTAAAGATAGGCAAGGACGGCGGGTCCCACCCTCTTTCCACTCCAGATCCCGCGAATGGCACTTAGTTGATCCTCCTCCACTATGTTGTCGGTATGAGGAAACAAGAGAGCACCCGCCAGACAGATAGTGAACCCCTTCATGATTCCCTCCAAATAGTCATCGTCTGGTGACCCTCTCAGGGCGTCCATGACCCGCTCCGCGAGCTTTTGGAGATCGATCCCCTTTTGAGTACAGACCTTTCGGGCTGCGTCGGGCGGCATGAAGCTTCCAAGGACGCTTTCAGAAGTCCCCCGTGTCAGCATCCGCATAGCCTTCACCTTCCCGTCACTCTTGAATTTCTTCAATCCAAGCAGAAGTTCCACCTCCTCGAGTAGGATGGTCACCTCGAAGGTCGGGAAGATAAAAGTGTGGGTCTGGGGATGCCAGATCTCCACAAGTGCGCCCATAGCCGTCCAGTCCATACGAATCTTCTCGTAATACTTGGCGTGAATAAGGAGCCCCTGCAGATGCCACTTCGAGAGTATGGCCCTCATACCAATGGAGATATTGGAAGTTAGATTTGAAAGCCATGGCAGTTTGGAAAACTTCCTTGGGCCTGGGAAGAGTGGATATGGCTGGAAGAGGAAAGAAAGAAGAAATAAAGGAAGTAAGAAGAAGGTTCACATGGAAAATTTGAAATGAATCAGCTTACCATATGCGACATGATCGTCCCACTCAGATGACCCTCGAGGTCGGAGAGTCGCCTGATCTCGCTGCTAGGCTTGCTCCTCTTCATAACGCGGGAAGACTCTCCTTCCATCCTGAAATCTCTAGATTCTCCTCTCCTTCCTCTCCTGAGCTTCCAAAACCCACCTTAGTGTATCTGAATGAACTAGCCTAAGGGGAGTTCTTATAAGAAGGGAAGATTGCTATAGGACAGAACATGTCACATCAGCGGTCAATGTCGAGATTTTGGCTAGATCTCCTTCCCATTGTGGTGCGATTCTGCTATGATTCTGCTACTTTCTGATGTTATTAATCCATGCTGGCCTGTGCAGGTTTTACTAACGGACGTCTTTGTCCAATCTCCTGTCCCACCTTTCAATAGTTGGTCCCACCATGTCATGCATCATAGTATACGATACCTACACTACTAGAACATGTCAAGGACCTTGCGACCCAAACAAAGCTGGGATTTGAGTTCCCCTTCAACAAAAACAGTGATGATCCCAGAAGAATTTAGGTTATACGGATAGGCCGTTAACTTGTGGTAGTATGGGGACGACGGTTCCATTCAGTGAGTTGGTGCGCGGATAAACGGGCCCCAGCCCAGTGTCGGCTCACCGGATCGGTATCCTGACCCATTCTTAACAAGTTGACAATATTATCCTTGGCTATTTTCTATTTTAGTTTGTTTTAAATTTTTCTTTAAACCCAGCATGCATTCATATAGGATTTTGATTTATTGCGGAAGATCATTCAAGTGATTCGATTGTGAAAGCCGTTGTGTTTCAATTCCTACAAATATGAGATATTCCACTCCGAATGAAATACTGAGTTTCCTTGAGATAGCCCTACGCTGCTCTTCCAAAGGAGACCCTTGTTTGGACAGACCCTCAGATATTCCTTTACTTTTGACCTTGTTTGACCCGCCTTGGCCGCAGCACTTCCACATTGGCTGGTAACCGCTCCCCAAATGTGAAACCTCCGGTTTATGACCCAGGTACTTCCACACCGAGAAGTTGGTCTCTTTTTGTTTCATGCCTGAGCGCACATCTCATGATGTGACACGACCTCGGACTTAGGCAAACAAGCACAATTAAGCATTCAAATGGGCCTTAAGGGCCACCGCTCTCCCGTCGCACTCTATACCCGGAGTGACTTGGCGATGCCAAGTGTGAGGTATGGGAAAGGGCCCTTGCTGGTAGAGGGCCAGCAAGGCCAAGGTTTGACTCCCAAGGTTTGGATGCCCAATTCAATTGGGGCCGACAAAGTGCACAAGGGCACCGGTTCACACTATCCCACGGCGATCACTCTTAAGTCATGGACTTGAGGATCGGGCGCTCCCTCGCAAATTCAGCGGCGCATGAAGTAAATATTGAAAGAGCAACACTAATGAGCTAGGATGAGGCACTTACTCGACCGGTTTGAAGAAATCGGTCCCGGTCGGAGACGAGGGCGAGCGGGGAGGCGGTGGTTCCCCACACGCCGCGGCGGTGAAGCTTGACCTGCTCAAACCATGTACAAAACTACGCCTCTCGCAGGAGGGGGATCTTGGGGTGGGGGTTAATGTGAATACAACAATACTATCTCCCGCAGGGAGGGGCCTTCAGCCGGCCAAGCGGGGTGGGGAAAGTAAGGTAAAGAACGACGATTAAGCGAGGTTGCCGAATCTGCCGGTTGTCTACGAACAGGGACAGTGTGTTGGTGTGGTTGCTGTAGATCCTTCTCACGAATTTTTCCGATGGCGAGACGGGCGGCAAAAGCTTCGTAACAGGGACAGGAACGCTTCAGATTTTCCTAAATTTCTTTTGAGACCGTTGTTGACTGGGGCAGAGGTTGGAACCGGACATCAGGTTTTCTGACTCGCAGTTGCAGACTTCTGGCAGCAGGTTGCAGAGGATGCCACGCACCCTCCCGAACTCCGATCAGCACGAAACTGGCGTTGACGTCTTCGTGGTCGAAGTAGCTTTCAGCCAGAGGTGACGGGGCTGCAATCATAGGTCGAGGGCAGTCGGTGTACCCTAAAGAGTGGGCACTGGTCGGAGCAGACTGCAGGAGACAAGACTGGAGAGCTCGGGGGAGAAAATTTGTAACTCCTTCCTACGGCAGCCGAATGAGGTTCCGTTTCTTGATCCTGAACGAAGACTGGAGGAGGAAGATATTTGTAGAAGAGCTTCATGGCTTGTTCGTCTAAGGTTTGTCGTGGCCGAGCTTTTAGTCCGGTTCAGATCCTCAGCCGGAGCAGAACTGCGCGGTCGGGGAAGAACGGACCTCCACAGCAGCACCGATCTCCGATGGGGATGAGACCTCGATCGTTGCGAAGAGGACAGGTAGCCACTTCCGTGGATGCCTCTTGGGTCTTCAAACTCGTCAGGAGGAAGCCGTGGTCGTCGCTGTAAGATGGTACACTTCTGCAGGTTGTCAGCTGAAACGGTAGGTTGAAGATGATGGGGGGGAAATGGGGTATATGGGAGAGGAAATGGGGGTGGATGAGTGTGGGGAAAGCCCGGGCTGTGAGGGGGTCTAGGATGGGGTGTTTCAAGGTGAGGGAGGGATAGAATGGGAGCTGGAAGGGGGTGTTTTCTGTGGGTGAGAGAGGAGCTACGAATTTGGGGCTTGGAGGGAGAGGGGGGAAGGTGAGGGGGAACAAGTGGGTGGAGGGAGTGTGAATTTCAAATTTGAAATGGCCTTGGAAGGTGGGTGATTATGTGGGGAAGTGGAGAGTTTGTATTGGAATGGGGTAGATTTGGTGGGAAGGTGGAGAAAGGTGTTGGAATGGGGAAGATGCCACCTAGGGACTATGGGAGTGGAGTAATGGCAACTTGGGGAAGTGGAGGGGTATTAAATGAGGTGGGTAGCTAGTGGAGGTGGTTGGGAGGGGAGGAGAGAGAAGAAAATTCGAAATTGGGGTTGGAGGAGAGAGAAAGAGGGGTGAAATAGAGAGATTAAGAGGAGAATGGGTGGGGAATCTCTCCCCTAGGGTCTCTCACCCAAAAACTAGAGGAATCACTCCAATTTGAACTCAAATGGCAAGTTTAACTCATTCATTCATTCATTCATTGACTTCAAATGGGGGAAATGGGGTCCTATATATAGGAAACCCACATTTCTACAAAAGTCCATGACAAAAGACTCAATAGCAAATAATCGAAGGTGGAAGGGGTGCACATGGGCCTAGTCCAATGAATTGGGCCCAATTAGCACATTACATCATTTAATGACACACAATCTTAGGAAAATAAATGCAAGACCTAGGGAAATGACTCAAATAAAATGAAAATACATCAAAATGACTCAAAGGAAAGCTACAAAATGGATAAGGGGCCTTAATAGAGTGAGGCCAAAACTCAACCAGCTCCCGAGTGTGAAGAAGTGGACCCGAGCCAAAGGGAATCGTGGGTGATGCCTCCATCAAATCCCCTGGGCCGCGAAGAGCTCGACTCCGTCGTGTAAGGGTCCATCCGGCTAAGGTACCGCTCGAGGAGGTCCGGATCCAACCGCTGGAGGTCCTCCCGACTCACCCATGAGTCTTCCGAAGGAGGCCGATCCTTCCACCTGACGAGATAGCGCTCATATACCTTGCTCCGGGTGGTAGTGACCTGCTCATCCAATATTCGTTCAATGCGTTCGCGCTGAGCTCTCTTGACTAGTGGACTCTCCTCACGGGTGGGTGCTCTCTCAAAGGAAGAAGTAGGCTCAATCTCCTCACTAGGTACCACCGTGGGGCCCTTGTATGGCACTAAGTCGGCGACATTGAATGTTGGACTTACCCCATAGTCCTCAGGGAGATCTAACCAATAAGCATTTACATCAATGCGCCTCAAAACCTGGAAGGGACCAGTCCCACGTGGCCTCAACTTGGAGTTGGCTCCTGGGGAGAGCCTCTCCGTCCTTACCATCACAAAGTCACCCTCTTGGAACTCTAAGTGACGCCGGTGAGAGTCAGCCAACCTTTTATAAGCCTCATTTTTTATGCTAATGTGCTTGCGGATTTCCTCATGTAATTTTGTGAGTGCTGACCTTCTAGTGGTTATGGGTGGACCTGGACAACCATATATAGACCATTTATGCCATGATGCCATATGGACCTTGATGAGCCTTGGTGGGCCGGGGCAACCATATGTGGACTTATCATGCAATGTTGTCATGTAGACTTTGGTGGGCTTAGGTGGACCGGGGCAACCATATGTGAATCTATCATGCAAAGTGGTGATGCATGTCGGGGGACCCGGACATCCATAGATGCCTTTGATATGCTTAAGACCCATGATGAATGAAGGTGGACCACTACATCCAAATTTAGACCACTCATGCTTTCTACTTGACATGTGGGTGATATGAATGAATGGACCCAACATAGTGTTCATGCCAAGGGGTGTGGAAAGCCTAGACACATGCATACTTTTCCCAAAAGTGACTTCCATGTGTATAAGGGTGGGACAACCTTTGAATTCCCATTGAAACGGATCGAATGGATCTAAGAAGGTGGTCATCATGGGGTGGGGCACAACCTTATTACCTAGGGATATGTGGCCCAAGGTCTTGGCTCCCAAGGTGTAACCCGGGTCATGGATGAGATTGGTTTGGCCCAATATGATGGGTGAGGGTAGGAAAGGGTGGGTGGTGGGTAAGATGGTTGGGTTACATGGGGAACTAGACTCCCATAGGAAGGGATCAAAGGGGTCGTAGAAAGGTCTTCCTAGAGGGAGGCACTCTATGTCTTCAAGGTTCCCAAATTGTGAGTCATCCTCCTCCAAGGTAAGTGGGCCAAGTTTTCTAGTGGGTTGGCCGAACAAAGTGTTTGGGATCTTAATGGGTGGGTATAGGAAGGGATCGAAGGGGTCATGGTAAGGGTCACCTAAGGAGAGGAACCCTAGGTCCTTTTGGTCCTCACAACCCCTTGATGGTGGATTCTCCTCCTCTAGTAAAGTGATCGGGCCAAAGCTTTTGGTGGGATGGTCGGCCATGAATGGAGGACTAGGCTTTCTACCCGAGATAAGAAGCTCTAAATCGAGGAGAAGGTTGGGCTCATCGGGTGTAGGGAGGAATAGAAGGAGGTCACTAGTGTAGCAACCAATGGTGCAAATCGAGGTGATAGACCCTATGCATAGGTGTAGGAGGCCAAGGCTCCTAGGTGGTTTGGCCATAGGGGTCAACATGCTAGTGAACTCAATTTGCCATGCTACGCCCTTAAGAAGATCCTCTAAGGTTTCCACTTGGTAGGATGTTTGGATTATGGTGTGATAGGAGTTAATGGGTGCAATGGGAAGGTTTTTCTCCATGGGTGGGTAAACATAGGACACGATGGGGTGAAGTGGTCTCTCCTTTAGCCATCTAGCTAGGGGCCCATCTATGATTATGGTGCTATTTGTGAAGGCTTGTGGCTCTTGGGGGTCCAAGCTAGGGGACATTTGTGATTCTTCCTTACCACGGATATGAACTTGGGTTTCCTCAATGATGGGGATGGGTTCATCTACTCCCATGTGGATGGTTGTGGTCTCCTTTCTCAAGGGAATGGGAAGGTCTATTGGGGGTGGGGTGATGATGGTTGGTGCATGGTGTACCCGGGGTGGTGGGTGATGGGAAACTTTGGCTTGGATAGGGAGGGGAAGTAGTGGAAGCCTAGGACTTTGGACTTTTGGGGTAGGGAGTGGGAGATGGGTTGGTTGGGGTGGCTTGGGTTGATTGGTTTTGGGGGGAATGTTCTTTTTCGGGGACAAGGGAGGGGTGGTGGTGGGGACCAAGGGGTTTTGTGGGGTAGGGGTTTGGTGGGAGCTTCTGGATTGGAGGGTGGTGACAATCATGGGCCTAGGTGGAGGGGTGGACACGGTGTCCACTTGGTTTTGAATGGTGAGGGTTGGTTGAGTGGTGGTCATCATGGAGGGGATTGGGTCGATTAGGGGTCTCTTGCCCTTAGGATCGTTTGGGGTGGAAGTGGGAGCTAAAGGGGCTTGACTAGCGTAGGTTAGGGAAGGGGTTTTTGGTTGGGGTATGGGGGCCCTCATGGGGTTAGGTGGAGAGGTGGATGTTTGGTTTATTAGGGTCTTAAGGGAGAGGACTTCGTTGCGAAGTGTAGTTATGATGGTTGAGAGGTGATTTGTTGGGATTGGTGGGGGTGGAGACCAAAGGTCGGTCTCAAATTGGTCGGGTGAGGATGGAGGAGTGGTAGTGCTCCTCGGGCTTGGGGTGTTCGAGTAGGAGGGTTGGGAATATTTTGGGATGTAGATCTTTCTAAGTTCCTTCTTCATATCATCCCACGAAGAAAAGGGCTCTTGCCTCCTAACCCTTCTTAATCCCTCTATGTTTGCCCATTTACTCTTGGCTTGACCCCGAAATCGTCCCTTGGCCTTGCGGACTCTCGCGGGTCCATATACCCAAGTCCGTTCAAAATATCTTTCCATGGTAGTTTCCCACCTATGATAATCACTAGAATGTGATCCGTCAAAGGTAATGTCCCCATCTAGAATGAAATTCAAGGTTGGTGAGTAGGCTAAGTAGTTGGCCATGATGATCGGGGGGATCAATGCAAGGGTCGGATTGATGATGACTCTAATGCAAGAATGCCCTAGGACTTGACTTGATAGAGACAAGTCAAAGACTTGCTCTGATACCACTTGATGTGACACGACCTCGGACTTAGGCAAACAAGCACAATTAAGCATTCAAATGGGCCTTAAGGGCCACCGCTCTCCCGTCGCACTCTATACCCGGAGTGACTTGGCGATGCCAAGTGTGAGGTATGGGAAAGGGCTCTTGCTGGTAGAGGGCCAGCAAGGCCAAGGTTTGACTCCCAAGGTTTGGATGCCCAATTCAATTGGGGCCGACAAAGTGCACAAGGGCACCGGTTCACACTATCCCACGGCGATCACTCTTAAGTCATGGACTTGAGGATCGGGCGCTCCCTCGCAAATTCAGTGGCGCATGAAGTAAATATTGAAAGAGCAACACTAATGAGCTAGGATGAGGCACTTACTCGACCGGTTTGAAGAAATCGGTCCCGGTCGGAGACGAGGGCGAGCGGGGAGGCGGTGGTTCCCCACACGCCGCGGCGGTGAAGCTTGACCTGCTCAAACCATGTACAAAACTACGCCTCTCGCAGGAGGGGGATCTTGGGGTGGGGGTTAATGTGAATACAACAATACTACCTCCCGCAGGGAGGGGCCTTCAGCCGGCCAAGCGGGGTGGGGAAAGTAAGGTAAAGAACGACGATTAAGCGAGGTTGCCGAATCTGCCGGTTGTCTACGAACAGGGACAGTGTGTTGGTGTGGTTGCTGTACATCCTTCTCACGAATTTTTCCGATGGCGAGACCGGCGGCAAAAGCTTCATAACAGGGACAGGAACGCTTCAGATTTTCTTAAATTTCTTCTGAGACCGTTGTTGACTGGGGCAGAGGTTGGAACAGGACATCAGGTTTTCTGACTCGCAGTTGCAGACTTCTGGAAGCAGGTTGCAGAGGACGCCACGCACCCTCCCGAACTCCAAACAGCACGAAACTAGAGTTGACGTCTTCGTGGTCGAAGTAGCTTTCAGCCAGAGGTGACGGGGATGCAATCAGAGGTCGAGGGCAGTCGGTGTACCCTAAAGAGTGGGCACTGGTCGGAGCAGACTGCAGGAGACAAGACTGGAGAGCTTGGGGGAGAAAATTTGTAACTCCTTCCTCCAGCAGCCGAATGAGGTTCTGTTTCTTGATCCTGAACGAAGACTGGAGGAGGAAGATATTTTTAGAAGAGCTTCGGGGCTGGTTCGTCCAAGGTTTGTCGTGGCCGAGCTTTTAGTCCGGTTCAGATCCTCAGCCGGAGCAGAACTGTGCGGTCGGGGAAGAACGGACCTCCACAGCAGCACCGATCTCCGATGGGGATGAGACCTCGATCGTTGCGAAGAGGACAGGTAGCCGCTTCCGTGGATGCCTCTTGGGTCTTCAAACTCGTCGGGAGGAAGCCGTGGTCATCGCTGTAAGATGGTACACTTCTGCAGGTTGTCAGCTGAAACGGTAGGTTGAAGATGATGGGGGGGAAATGGGGTATATGGGAGAGGAAATGGGGGTGGATGAGTGTGGGGAAAGCCCGGGCTGTGAGGGGGTCTAGGATGGGGTGTTTCAAGGTGAGGGAGGGATAGAATGGGAGCTGGAAGGGGGTGTTTTCTGTGGGTGAGAGAGGAGCTACGAATTTGGGGCTTGGAGGGAGAGGGGGGAAGGTGAGGGGGAACAAGTGGGTGGAGGGAGTGTGAATTTCAAATTTGAAATGGCCTTGGAAGGTGGGTGATTATGTGGGGAAGTGGAGAGTTTGTATTGGAATGGGGTAGATTTGGTGGGAAGGTGGAGAAAGGTGTTGGAATGGGGAAGATGCCACCTAGGGACTATGGGAGTGGAGTAATGGCAACTTGGGGAAGTGGAGGGGTATTAAATGAGGTGGGTAGCTAGTGGAGGTGGTTGGGAGGGGAGGAGAGAGAAGAAAATTCGAAATTGGGGTTGGAGGAGAGAGAAAGAGGGGTGAAATAGAGAGATTAAGAGGAGAATGGGTGGGGAATCTCTCCCCTAGGGTCTCTCACCCAAAAACTAGAGGAATCACTCCAATTTGAACTCAAATGGCAAGTTTAACTCATTCATTCATTCATTCATTTATTCATTCATTGACTTCAAATGGGGGAAATGGGGTCCTATATATAGGAAACCCACATTTCTACAAAAGTCCATGACAAAAGACTCAATAGCAAATAGCCGAAGGTGGAAGGGGTGCACATGGGCCTAGTCCAATGAATTGGGCCCAATTAGCACATTACATCATCTAATGACACACAATCTTAGGAAAATAAATGCAAGACCTAGGGAAATGACTCAAATAAAATGAAAATACATCAAAATGACTCAAAGGAAAGCTACAAAATGGATAAGGGGCCTTAATAGAGTGAGGCCAAAACTCAACCAGCTCCCGAGTGTGAAGAAGTGGACCCGAGCCAAAGGGAATCGTGGGTGTTGCCTCCATCATCTCACCCTCCCTTATTTGATCTCCGTCCAAGCAATCGTCAATATTTGAAAGACCTTCTTCAAGGTCGCCTCATTGAAACTTCAGAAAAGATTCCAAACAGTAATATCAAAAGCGTGTCTCATCACACCTTGGCATCAACTTATTAGTCCGCTCCCACTTCATTTCACTCCACTTCGATACCATTCCACTACGTGTCGCTCCCTTGCATAGCAGACGCCAAGGCGGGGCAGCTGTAGACACGCCATTCTTGACGTCTCCTGAGAAAGTCTCATATTACTATACAACGCCCCGCAACGGCTTACGCATTTTGAATCACTCGAGTGCTTCCTTTTCTTGGATCTTCTTCTGCCTTTTTCGGCATTCGGAATCGTCCCGTCACGGCATTCGGACGGCATCAACACCAGTCGAACGCATCAGGAGGTTCCGGAACCAAGAAGGATGTCTGCCGGGCGGCCGCTGACTAGGACCCGGGTGGGTCTTAATGGGGGCGTCCAGGCCCCTGGACGCCCCCATTCTTTTCTTTTCTTTTATTCTTTTCTCAGGGCCCAAAACCAAATAAAAAAATATAAAAAATATATATATTTTAATGGAGGCGTCCAGGCCCCTGGACGCCTCCATAAAAACAAAAATAAAAAAATGTGTGTAAAATGCCAGTTGGCATAAAAAAAACAAATAAATAAATAAATAATATATATATTAATGGAGGCGTCCAGGCCCCTGGATGCCTCCATAAAAAACAAATATAAAAAATTAAAATGCCAGCCTTGGCATAAAAGACAAAATCAAAATAAAAAATAACATATTTTTGGAGGCGTCCAGGCCCCTGGACGCCTCCATCAACTCCTTCACGGGCGCCGGCCACCGAACGACGGTTTGTCGTGTGTGAAAAAATCCAAATTTTGAAGACGTCCAGGCCCCTGGACGCGCCCATTTCTGAATCACGAGGCGCCGCTCACAAAACCACGCGTTGTGCCAAACCGTGTGCGGCCGTTGTCGGTTTTCGGTGGACCTGTTTGAGGCGTCCGGGGCCCTGGACGCCTCCACAAAAGTATTCTAAAAAAATATATAAAAATAGAATTAAATATTAATTCGGCCCAGATGGAGGTGTCCAGAGTCCTGGACGCCTCCACCCTCCGTAGCTCTATAAATAGAGGCCCACCCCCTCAGTTCTGGAAGAGCTTCGAAGTGATCCGATAGGCTGCCGGAGCCCAGAGGCTACGGAGTCATTTTCTAACCCGTGGGTTCTTTTTTAGGTGGAGGTTCTGCCGACTTATCGGGTGCTCACGCTCGCGAGAGGAAGGTCGTCTTCATCCACCACGCTTCCACGTCGTCCCCACGCTGTCAGAGCTCCGCCGGATTTCACCATCGGCACATCCAATAAGCCAATTCTTTCCTTTTCTTCGTAGTTCTTTTACATTCAACATCTTGCATCCCCTATCCCCCTTCATAAGGGCGCCTTTTCTTATACACTTCTTACATCCATCATCTCATTTTCCTCCTACTCGAGTCCGAGAGGGGTTTAAAAGATAACACCAACCAGGTGTGTGTCTTGCCATCATTTCATTATTTTTATCACAAGGATTTGAATACTACACCTCCATCTTTCTAATCCACTTGTCATTTGTTTGTCGTTGTTTTGCAAGGGTAGCCGAGGAAAGCCCTCTCCGTCGGTCGGCCGGAGGGAGAGGAAGAAGCAACCCGCCATCTCCCGCTCTTGAGGTAGGCGCGATCACTTTCTTATTTTGGGGTCTTTCCCTGGCGATCACATCTTGTTTTCGAGGCCGCGGCGAGTCACTTCCCCAATGGCCGTTTAAATTTCCGTTTTATATTCTCTTTATATTCTGTTATATTTTGCTCATATTCTCGAGGCCGCGGCGAGTCACTTCCCCAATGGCCGTTTAAATTCACATACGTTATATTCTTATCTGTTTATGTTCTCGAGGCCGCGGCGAGTCACTTCCCCAATGGCCGTTTAAATTCCCGCTCTTTGTATTCTCTTTATATTCTGTCATCATATCATCTGCTCATATTCTCGAGGCCGCGACGAGTCACTTCCCCAATGGCCGTTTCAATTCTTGTTATTTAATTTCTGCACCATTCCCGTCCCCCCGAGGCCGCGGCGAGTCACTTCCCGCTATGGCCGTTTAACCCCCATATCTTGCTATATCACACTTGTCCCGCTCGCCCCGCCGGAGCAATCTTCCGTGGTGGCCCCTTCTCTCTCTTCTCTTATTTCTGTGTTGCAGCGAACAAACACCAAAAAAAAAGGATCCCGCGTACTCCGCGTCTTCTCCGCTCTTCCCCGAACCGCGTGACGTCGCTCACACCCGATCCTTTCCATGTCATCACTTACGACAATCTAGAGATTAAGAAGGATTTGACATATGAACAGAAACCAATCAGAATACTTGAATGGGCAGTGCGTCAACTTCGGAACAAGACTATTCCCGTGATTAAAATCCAGTGGACAAAGTCAAGAGAGACATGGGAAACCGAAGAGGCTATGCGCAAAAGATTTTCAGAATTATTTGAATGTAAGTACACTCTCTACAACCCATGTATTGAATTTGGGGACCAAATTCTTCTAAGTGGGGGAGGGTGTAGTGTCCCAAAATTTTATATAAATAATTTTTGGATTGTTTTAAGAATTTTCTGGAATTTATTAGAAATTTATAAAGCATATAAGGCGCAATTATGTGAAAATATCAATCTAGCTTTGATAAATAAAGCCCAAAAGGTTTAAGGACCGAGCCAATTAAGTTTGGCCCATATTCTAGAAGGATATTTAGCTTATTCACGAATTTTCAGGATAAATACTCATTTATTAGATAATTATGTGGATAAAACAAATAAAAGAGTTTGAATTAAGTTGAATTCTGCGAACGGTGACTATAACGGTCTATCGTGCGACCGTCACAGTCATGTAACGCGCCAATGGTGGACCGTTACGCTCTGTTAGTTCCGTGAATGGAAGAATAAGCAAAAATATTAGATTTTTGCTAGTCTATCTCTTAAGGATTGAGATGGGAGAACTAGTAAACATGTTATGGATTCTCTGATGTCTATCTAAGCTTTAACAAGGACTCTAGAATCGATCTAATCCATAAAACCATAGCAAAACCCTATAAATAGACCCTAGTTTTGACCTGTGCGACACCTACATTGGCTCGCATGGAACTAATGTCAGGAGATAGTATTTCAGATAAGTTCTTTAGAACTTTTTATTCCATATATATAGAACTAATCTTCCTCAAAATTTCATGCTAGGAGATCAACTACACAAGGAGTTAGAAGCTTCCAAAGTTACTGGTACGACCATAGCAACCTAGGAATCTGAGCAAAAGTCTACTGAAGATTAGGAAATTAGAACACCAAATCGAGGTAATTAGCCTAAGTATCTTTGGAACTTTTTGTTCCCCTTAGTTTCACCTTCTTACCCTCAAAATTTCACGTCTTTAGGTCAAGAGACTGAGGAGTTAGAGCGACGTGAAGTTGCTGAAAAATCACAGAAAGGGAAGAACTAGGGCATGTCTTGCAGTCTCAAATTGGAAGTTGAAAGCCCAGGAAAGAGGTAGGTCATCTCATGAACGGCAAGAATATCATGATAGAAGTAAAAGCCCTCTGGTTTTGTCTGATTTCATGCACTATAGACCATGAATTTCATGTTTTAATAGAAAGATGCATACATGCATATCTTTAGCCTTAATTAAAGATAAAGGATACTCTCTTGTTCATTCACTACAACCTATGCATCTAGATGTCTTTTACTTCATTTTGTCATGACTAGAGTAGTATTTACTTTGATTCTTCTTGTATAAGATGTTTCAAACCGTAGTTCTTTTTACTTTCCTGTCAACAGGACTCTAACGGCCTATAGTTAGATCGTCAGATGGACGTAACGGCCTTACGATAAGCCGTCACACTCCCTGTTATACTTAAGCTTCTCTGTTATCTCTGACGGGCCATAATCCGAGCATTACAACACTCTGACGGCTCCACGATAAACCGTCACAGACATATGATGTGCCCATACTAGACCGTCAGAATAAATGTGTTCTGTCAACCCGAGATAGAGTTAAAGATAGTCAAATGTACTTATGAATAAGCGTAGTTATCTAAGTTTTGACCTATTTTTCATGACTTTGAGTTATTAATCGATTCATGATAGGAATTACATGGTCAAAAGCACCTTTAGTTATTTTAAGTATATGTTAATTTCATTGGCTAAAAACTCTTTAGTTTGTATTAAAAGCATGATTTTAAATGATTGTGTTGACGGAGTTTATCATGGTTTCACCTCGTTACACATTCTTTTCTGTCTATAGAGTCAATTTCTTTAAGTGTATGGCATATATTCCGGTATATGACCATTAGTTCACACTTTTGCATAATAGGAACATTTTCTTGAACTTGAGGATCTCTCTATTGGATATTCCTTCCAACGGACTAGAAAATCTTGTTTCAAGGCCTCCGTAATTCTCCGCGAGCCTGGGATTCCCACTAGGACGTCGAGTTGGTTGTACCATTAAAACCCAATTGTTTAGAAATGTCACGTCCCGACGTGAAATATCGGGACTGGCAGTAGAAATAATTAATAATAATATGTTCATTTACAGACATGATATGCTAAAGCTAAAAGATCATACAACACCATAAATAGAAAACAACTCCATTCACTAAATAACATTTAAATAATCCATGTTCCAAACCACAAAAACTCACTTAAACCAACCTTCTACACAACATCCACTCGACAATACTACATTTACTGTCTTTGAATTACAATTCTTCCACAACACACTCTCTAAAACATAAGTAGACACAACAACTATGACTAGTTCCACACGCTTCTAACTGGTTCGCTCCACGGCCATCACTCTTGCCCGTCCCCATCAGTCTGCGAAACCTCACCTGAGCTACCTGTAAAGGGGGAACAACTGGGTGAGCGAACGCTCAGTAGGTAATAACAGGCAAGTTTAAGTGATTAACCAATTAATTACAATCATATGCGAGAAAATAAGGAATGAAATGAAATGACGATATGACGAAACGACATAATGAAGAGAAAGCAAGATCATGATATAACTGAAAATTGGCCAACAAGCAAGAACTAACCAAGTCAAGAAAAATTCAAGATATAGATTATTGTCATAGAGATCACGTTAGTCATGCACTCGATGTAATGTCTCACCATGTCATTCAAACTCCCCGGGACACAAGTACTTTTCGGGCGCTCTTTCTAAGACCAGACCGGGCCCTTATGATGCGTTGGCATTGATTTAATGGATCCAAGATCTAAGTTATGTCTAGACATTAATCAAGTTAAATGGCCAATATGACAAGATATAGAACTTACCTCAGAGAATTCCAAGGATAAGTCGAAGAGATACTTTGACCAGAAAGTTCAAATTATCATGAACCAATCAGGTCCTTGGATTCACACACGTATAACCACGGAAAAATCACTTCTGGATGATACGCGGTCTAGAATGGGCCGCTCAAACTATACACGATCTACACTGGACCGTTCAGGATAGAATTGGGCTGAGGATCAGCCTCACCGATGTCAAGGATAAACGGTCCATCCTTGGCCGCTCTAGATAGAATGGCCAGAATTGGGCCGCACGTGACTAGAAGAACTGGAAGCCCAAGAACAAGGTAAACGGTCCTTATAGGGCCGCTCAATGGATGGACGGTCCAATAAGATCCGTTCTAGTATATGGATGATTTTAGTCAGACCGCTCAAACTGGGCCTAACTTAATGAACTAGAAACCTACCCAAATGGCTCTGGGCTTCCATAAGTGGGACAGAACTGAACCAGGGTCCAGCCTACTCTCTACTGGTCAGCCTAGGGCTTACTAGGTTGATCTAAACTTCATTTGGTCGAAGATAGAACAAGGTTAATCAACCAATGTAAGTGGCACTTGGCCAGGGTTGCACGGTTTATAATCGTCTACCCACTCAGATAAGGGGTCCCTTTCGGGCCGCGCAAGCCTCAGTGGGTCCAAGTTGAGCCGTGACTCACAACATGACAATCCAAGCGGTTCGATCATGTGAACAGGTTTAGGTTTTTGGTGGTACAACCTACCCGGCGTCCTAGTGGGAATCCCAGACTCGCGGGGGCTTACGGAGGTCACGTAATAAAGGTTCTAGTCCGATGGAAGGAATATCCGGCGGAGAGTCCCAACCATTACAAGGAAATGAGGCTATCAAACCATCGAAAACAAAGTATAGTGGTCAGTCAATCCTACCAGAGTAGAACGACTGTCAAACAATCCTAATAGCATTTAAGAAGTCATGTTCGAATTTAACATATGGAAATAAGCTAAGGCCATGAAGAATCAAAATCAAGTGAAGACAAACTAGGAAAAATTCGTAATTGTTCACTTCAATAATTTCTAGTCATAATGTGGGTGGCTAACTTACCAATTAACCACTAATCTACTAAGATAAGTCATACCAAAACTGTCACGTCCCGAGCCTTTATTACAGCGGAAGACTCGCTCGGGGAGCGTGAACAGTCGACATGGTAAGCCTCTTGCAAGCAAGAACGATCAGAGCGTAATACAATCACACACACAAATGCAATTGCACAATATATATTCAAAACTTCAACTTTATTTCACTACTAACTCAAGTACAACCACTAATTCAATTTCCATCATCTTTCATTCTACTAGACTCAAGAAATAGGAAAATTACATTGACTCAATGTAGACATTATAGACTTCCTAAGTCTTCGCTCATCTTTAATCACTCTCGGATCCGCTACTTGAATAATCCGAATCCGAATCTGAACCACTTCCATCTCCTAAAAAAGATCAGAAATAGGTAATGAGTACACTTGCCCAGTAGTATCTTTACATCAACATGAAGGCACTATTAAAGTAATTAACATTTTAGCTCTAGAGAAATAAGGCAAAATCATGCAATGCGATGATCACGCGATTAAACCAAAGTAACAGGATAATCATATAAGATGGAATGAGAACAAGAATGAACTAGCAAGAATAGAACAAGAACATGATATTGGCCTTTCATGAACAAGAATATATCGAGAATGTACTAGCAAGCCACATAATCAACACTTTAGCATCTTATGCTTATGAGCAAGTGCTTCGTGAATTTTTGTGGAATATCAAGCAAGAAAGTCATGTACAAGAATGTCATGTCGTGTCGTTGATCTTCACTTATTTATAGAAATAGTACTCCCAGCGTAATGCGACGCCAGTAGCATCATACCCTATGGTTTATAAAATAGTATGTTTCTGGCAATCAGCCGAGGGGACTAGCATAGAGCCCTTGAACACAATCAGTGCTCGATCGCATCTTCAGGTATAAATTAAGCTACTTCCACGCATGTAACAGTAAAGTATGGCCAAGAATATATCAATTCCAAGTAATGAAAATCAATGAATGAACGCTTCAACTTGAATATATGAGATCAAGAATGACTTAGACTATGCTATGCTTATGGAAATAAATCGGCAACATAACAGTACATTCTTTATTTTTTTCATTCATCATATTAAGTTTCTTGATCAATATGATAAGTTCTAGATTATCATTAGTCCATCTAGAACCTTAGAAAATCAACCCTTTGGTCAAACCTTGGGTTAACATATACAAGCTGTGTGACGGTCATCTACTGGGCTGTTACATCCTATGACGCTCCAGTAGTGGGCCGTTACAGTGATCCGAGTCCAGATAGACAAAATAGACCCAGAGAAATGTGACGGTCAGGCAATGGGCCGTTACGTGAGCCTGACGGTCCAATGTAAGGCCGTTACATTACTAGAATCAGAAAATAATGATAGTGCATTCTAGTTAATGGGTTTTAATGGTACAACCAACTCGGCGTCCTAGTGGGAATCCCAGGCTCGCGGAGAATTACGGAGGCCTTGAAACAAGATTTCCTAGTCCATTGGAAGGAATATCCAATAGAGAGGTCCTCATGTCCAAGAATATGTTCCTATAGTGAAAAATGTGAACTAATGGTCAACATACCGGAGTATGTGCCATGTACTTATAGAAATGACTCTATTGATAGAGGAAGAATATATATAGATATATATCGATGTGAAATCATGATAAAAACTATATCAATACATCATTCAAAATCATGTTTCTAATTACAAAACTATAGAGTTTGGGCTCATGAAATTAACATAACTTAAAGTAACAAGAGGATGCCAAAACATGCAATACCTATCATGAATGAGTAATTAACCTTCAAGTCACATAATCAGGTAAGAACTTAATTAACTAAGCTTAATAGTAAGTAACATTGATAAGTCTTATTCTGTCTTGAGTTGACAGTACACAGGAACCTGACGGTCTAGCCAAGGCGTGTCACAGGGAGTTTGACGGTCTATCGAACAGCCGTTACAGAATGTAACGCTCCTGCATAGATGCGTCAGAGCCAACAGAGAAATCAATAGGCAATCAGGGACTGTGACGGTCCATCGTACGGCCGTTACTTGAGTGTGACGGTCCTACTATGGTGCGTTAGAGTATCTACTGACAGACAATGTAATGAAACCTAAGAGATCAACTCACATCATGTCTATAAATCAAATACCATGTCTATTCTAGGCATGATAACAAAGTATAGGCTATCTATATGCTTGGGTTCCAGTGAATAGATAAGATAACTTCTTTTATTTCTATTTAAGGCTAAGAGATGTATGAAATGCATGGAACTAGTAAAACATGAAATTGATGATCTACCATGCATGAAATTCAATCAAACTAGAGGGCTTTTAGTCCTATAATGTTATTTTCACCATTCATGAGATAACCTACCTCTTGTCTAGGCTTTAAAACTTCTAATTATGGTCTGAACACCGAGCCCTAGTTCCCTTCTGCTTGTGACTTTTCAGCAACTTCCTTGGGCTCTAACTCCACGACCTCTTGACCTAAAGATGTGAAATTTGGTGAGGAGTTAGTCTAAAGTTTTATAAACAAATACTTCTAAAGAACTTACCCGAGATTATGACTCCTTACCTTGATTCCATGCGAGCAAAAGTAAGGGTCGCACAGATCAGAACTAGGACCTATTTATAGGGTTTTTGGCTAGGGTTTGAAGATTAGATCGATTCTAGAGTCCTTAATTTGTTAAAACCTGATCTCTAAGTGTCCTTAGTAATGTTATAACTCTTCTCACGTTTATCCCTAGTAGATAAGATCATCAAGTTTCCATCTTTTTATAAGTTCTTCCTCTTACGGAATCTGCAGAGTGTAACGGTCGAACGCAAGCGCGTTAGGTGAATGTGACGGTCTCTCGATAGACCGTTACAGTCAACGTATATAGAGTTTCAAATAAATAAAACTCTTTTATTCATTTATCCATATAATTATCTTAGATAATTAGTCTTTATCCTTTAAAATATGTAAATAAGCTAAATAACCTTCTAGCACATGGGCCAAACTTAATTGTTTTGGGCCTTAAACCTTTTAGATGATGTGCAAATAGGCTTGGTTAATTATTTAACCTCATTGGGCCTTATAATGACTTATTAGTCTCAGAATCCATTTATTAATATATTTAGACCTTTATAAATTCTAGAAAATTATTTATATAAACTCTGGGGCACTACAAAAATAGTTCTGAATAGTTGGGCGGTTCGTTCAGAGCTGCTCACGTGCCACAGCGGTCGCACAATAGGCCGTTGACCCCCTTTCAGGTCCGAAGGCCTGCTAGGGATGAGCGGTCTGTAATGTGCCGCTGGGAACAGTGCACGGTCTAGGACTGGCCAATTGGAGAAAAGGGCAGTTAGGGTTCCACCGCGCATTTTATAAAACAATACGAAGACAAAACGCATGGACGGTCAGAAACAGGCCACCTATCGAGCATGGGTGGTCTGTCGAGAGGCCGCGCAAGTCAGGTCTGTCTGCCACCCCTTCACCTTGCCCGTCTCCGGCGGGGTTGGCTAGGGTTAGCAGTGATAACTAAATACGAATAATATAAAGCATGAAAATTAGGGCTTTTACAGTTAATAGAACGAGCATGAACAGTTTTACAAGATAGCATGGTTAATTTAATGTTTAGTGCCTGAAATACCTACATAAATCGAGATGGAACATAGTTAACCCTAGTTCTAGCATGCTTCCACTAAAACTCGAAATCCTAGCAGGATACTAGATGAAATTTAGGGCTTTCTAGATCAATGGAAAGAAGACATGACAACACTTCTATTGATATATAATAGTTAAGGTTTGGCTTGCTATCACTTACCTTAACTGAAGGGTGAAGGAAGAAGAGGGAAGCCGACGTGCTAGGTACACACTGCTAGTGATCGCCGAAATCCTCCCTCGATCGAGCTCCTCTCCGACTGCCACAGCTTCTAAACGATTCTAGGGTGGCTTAGGTTTAATTTTATTGGTTCAATTGCGTCTGGGGAGTCCTAATTGCGAAGATAGAGTCTTTGCACTGCGAACGTGCGAGATTCGCGTGAGACCAAGTCAATCTACCTTTCCGCCGCCAAATACGCCTCCTAGGGTTAGGGTTTCGGAGATTAACCAGAGGGAAACGATCCTTTAATCCTAGCCTTTCATTTGTATCCGGTTTTAGCTTAAATGGTTTAGTAGTGGGCTCGAATTTCGCGTTTTAATGTCCGATTAGGCTAAGTGTGGTTTTGGGCCTTAATCTACTAATTCGGCTTGTTTACGAATTTTATTTGGGCTAGTCATAGAAGACAACTTTACTAAGTACTTTATCCACTACGAGATTCTAATTTTTCTAGATTTTTATAAAATAGTCAATCTTTTACATATCCTATTTCTTAAGGAATTTCTTATTTATTTCTCAAAAATTTTATTCTTTAATAAATCGGGGTGCTACACCCTCCCCCACTAAAAATAATTTGGCCCTCCAAATTCACTGCACTTACGGTAGACGAGGAATGAGATAACTCACCTAAAATAAGTCGGGATACTGCTTCCACATGGTATCTTCTGACTCCCAAGTAGCTTCTTCGGTTCCACGCCGACTCCACTGAACTTTGACCATGGGTATGGAACGATTCCTGAGTTGCTGCTGCTTCCGATCCAGAATCTTGATAGGTCTTTCTTCATAAGTCAAATCTTCCTTCAGCTCCAAATCCACATGCTGAATGACATGAGTGGGGTCATACACATATTTTCGCAGCATAGACACATAGAAGACATTATGTACTCTTGATAACTGAGGTGGTAGTGCTAAATGGTAAGCAACCTCCCCCACTCTTTCCAGAATTTCAAATGGACCAACATATCTTGGACTCAGCTTGCCTTGAATGCCAAACCTTTGAATCCCTCTCATGGGAGAAACCCTTAAGAACACATCCTCACCAACCTGAAATTCTAAGGCTCTTCTTCTGTTGTCGACATAACTCTTCTGTCTTGATTGTGCTACTTGCAACCGATTTCTGATAATACGGATATTCTTGGACGATTCAAAAATGAGATCTGGTCCCAGCCATTGCTTCTCACCTACCTCCTCCCAACATAATGGAGATCGACAGCTTCTTCCATACAAAGCTTCAAACGGGGCCATCTGAATACTGGACTGATAACTATTATTGTAGGCGAATTCAATCAAAGCCAAGTGATCACTCCAACTACCTCTAAAATCAATCATGCAGGCTCTAAGCATATCCTCCACTATCTGGTTGGTTCTTTCAGTCTGTCCGTCTGTTTGTGGATGAAAAGTAGTACTGAAATTCAGACGGGTTCCCAACGATTCTTGCAATCCTTTCCAAAAATGTGAAGTGAATATGGGGTCTCTATCAAACACGATGCTGACTGGAATACCATGGAGTCTTACAACTTCCTTCATATATAAGGCTGCCAAGACATCAACTGTCCACTTAGACTTAATGGACAAGAAATGAGCAGACTTGGTCAGTCTATCAACGATAACCCATATTGCATCAAATCCGCTACGAGTCCTAGGTAGACCCATAATAAAATCCATACCAATACTCTCCCACTTCCATTGGGGTATATCAAGTGGTTTTAATTTCCCTACAGGTCTGAAATGCTCTGCCTTGACTTACTAACACACCAAGCATCTACTCACGAATTCAGTAATTTCCTTCTTCATATTCAGCCACCAAATGATCTTTTCAAATCCTTAAACATCTTAGTACCTCTAGGATGAATAGTGTATCTGGATCTATGAGCTTCTTGGAGAATCTTATTCTTTATTTTAGCTACATCAGGTACACAGGTCCTTCCCTGAAACAACAATCTGCCATCGTCAGCTATCATGAAATCAGGTCTACTACTCAAGCTCTCCTTGATCTCTACCAACTCTGGGTCATTGTCTTGCAAGGACTTGATTTCCATTAACACTTCTGATCTAAGTTGAATCTGAGCAATCGTAACCCGATCCTTGTCAACATTAAGATCCAAACTAGCTAACTGTTCCAACAGTCTCCATTCTTGCAACATAAGATGCGACAACTTAGCCATTGGCTTACGACTCAAGGCATCTGCTACTACATTCCCTTTTCCAAGGTGATACTCTATGGAGAAGTCAAAGTCTTTCAAATACTCAAGCCATCTCCACTGCCTCATATTGAGTTCTTTTTGAGAAAACAAATACTTCAGACTCTTATGATCTGAGAACACCGTAAATGTCTCTCCATACAAGTAGTGCCTCCATATTTTCAAGGCAAACACCACCGCTGCAAGTTCCAAATCATGAACATGATAGTTCTCTTCGTGCTTCCTCAGCTGCCTAGAAGAATAGGCTATCACTTTCCCATGTTGCATGAGCACACAACCTAGACCAATGCCTGAAGCATCAGTATACACCAAAAAACCTCCTTCTCCAGATGGTAAAGCCAAAACAGGGGCAGTAGTTAGACATTCCTTCAAGGTCTGAAAACTTCTCTCTCAATCCTCTGACCAATCAAATTCGTTCTCCTTGCGTGTTAATCTTGTCAAAGGCACCGCAATCTTGGAGAAATCCTTAATAAACCTCTGGTAATAACCTGCTAGGCCTTGGAAACTTCTCACTTCTGTTACATTAGTAGGCCTATCCTAATTTTTCACTGCCTCTACCTTTGAGGGGTCAACATAAATACCTTCCTTTGTAATAATATGCCCTAGAAAGGACACCTCTTGCAGCCAGAATTCACACTTACTGAACATGGCGTATAGCTGATTGTCTTTCAATATTTGCAATGCCATCCTCAGATGTTCAGCATGCTCCTTCTCACTCTTAGAATAAATCAAGATGTCATCAATAAACACAACGACCCACTGATCAAGATAGGGCCGAAACACATTGTTCATTAGCTGCATGAAAGCTGCAGGTGCATTCGTTAGTCCAAAAGGCATAACTACAAATTCAAAATGCCCATACCTGTTATGAAATGCCGTCTTATAGATATCCTCCTCCTTAATCCGCAACTGATGGTATCCAGATCGAAGATCAATCTTAGAAAAATACTGAGCTCCTACTATCTGATCAAATAATTTGTCAATTCTCGGCAATGGATATTTATTCTTGATAGTCAGCTGGTTCAATTGCCGATAATCGATGCACAATCTCATCGAACCATCCTTCTTCCAGATAAATAATACTGGGGCTCCCCATGGGGATGTACTAGGACATATGAATCCTTTCTCAAGTAATTCCATTAACTGTTGCTTCAATTCCCTCAGTTCCACGGGAGACATACGATAAGGAGCTTTAGAAACAGGGGTCGCGCCAGGAACTAAATCAATAGAAAAGATAACCTCTCTCTCTGGCGGAAGTCTGGGCAAATCCTCAGGAAAGACATCTGGAAAGTCTCGAACGACAGGAATATTCTTAATCTTGATCTTCTTCTCAGGGGTCACATAAACAAAGTCTAGAAAAGCCTACATCCTTTCCTCATCAACTTATCAGCTTGAAGGGCCGAAATAAGTGGCACAGGCTTAAGGTGCCTAACCCCTATAAAAGAAAGTCTAGGGTGTCCAGAAAAAGACACGGAACTAGAACTGTAATGAACATTGGCCTTATACCTAGCCAACCAATCTGCTCCTAGAATTACATCATAATCTTTTATATCCAAGAAAACTAAGTCAGCTAGCAAGTTCTGTTCATTAATCATAACCTTACTAGAAGGATAGAAATACTTAATTGCTGAACTGGAACCAATAGGGGTTGAAATCTCTAATGGGGAATTCATCAAGACCGACTTCACATCAAAAGACTTAGCAAATTTTTGAGAAACAAAAGAATGAGTGGCACCAGTATCAAAGAGAACGAATGATGACTGATCATGTATAATAAGAGTACCTTCAACGAGTCCACCCTCCTCGGTGGTTCCTGCATCATCTTCTTGTAGGGCTTGGAGCTTGCCCTGCTGCTTCTTGGTTCCTTGGGGCTTAGTCGGGGTAGCTTGATCAGACAAAAGGGGACACTCAGGAATACGATGGTCCCTACTACCACAACGCAAACAGGCGCCCAGCTTGCGCCAGCACTCTTCCATCCTGTGACCTGGACGGTCACAATACTTACACATGCCTTTAAATGGCACAATCGTGTCAGGCTTCTTGTCTTCATTCTTCAGCATTTTACCCTTCCACGATCCAGACCCGCCATTGGGCCTCTTCTTGCCATTACCGGGTTTGGTACTCCCGGAACCAGTAGGCTGTTCCTTCTTAACATTCTTTCACACAGATTCTCTCCGTCATCTCCAAGGTATCTTCCAAGACTTGAGCTTTCCTTACCATCTCTGCATATGTTTGAATTTTCATTGGTGCCAATTGGTCAATATAATGTAACTTCAGCCCGTTGAGAAAATGCTTGGCCTTCATCTTCTCCGTAGATATCAGGTGAGTGGCATAACGAGATAACCAAGAGAACTGAGCTTTGTATTCAGCCACAGATAGATCCCGCTACTTCAAAGCAGCAAACTCAGCCGCCTTCTTTTCTTGTACTATATCAAAAAAATATTTACCATTAAAGAGCTCCTCGAACTCCTTCCATGAAACTTGTCTATCGCCGAGGGTAGCTTTCACTGCCTCCCACCATGTTCTCGCATCACGTTCTAGCTGGAAGGTTGTTAAAAGAACATGCTCCTGGTCACTGCACTGCATTACTTCGAAGATCCTCTCCATCTCCTTTAGCCAGTGCTCGGCTTCATCGGGGTCGATCGAGCCTCCAAAACGCGGGGGATTCATCCCACGAAAGTTCCGGTGAAGATCGCCAGCTCCATGGTTCGCTCCTCCTCCTTGGGCCACTTGCTGCAAGGCCCGAGTAAGTCCTTGAACCGTTCGTTGCATATCTCGCCATTGCGCACGTTCGACTGTCATGTAGAACGTCCTACACGTAAAATAGATTACATTAGGATCATTTAGAAGGAATAGTTCAGAATTAGATTATTAACTCAACCCAAGTCTCTACCCAATTCTCACTAGGTCAGATTCTTAGACTTATAACAAGGTTATAGGTTCTACGACATCACTTAGAATCCTAGAACTTAGAAAACCTAGGAATATAAGAAACTTAGGCTCTGATACCACCAAACTGTCATGCCCCAACGTGAAATATCGGGACTGGTAGTAGAAACGATTAATAATAATATGTTCATTTACAGACATGATAAGCTAAAGCTAAAAGATCAAACACCACCATAAATAGAAAACAACTCCATTCACTAAATAACATTTAAATAATCCATGTTCCAAACTACAAATACTCACTTAAACCAACCTTCTCCACAACATCCACTCGACAATACTACATTTACTGTCTTTGAATTACAATTCTTCCATAACACACTCTCTAAAACATAAGTAGACACAACAACTATGACTAGTTCTACACGCTTCTAACTGGTTCGCTCCACGGCCATCACTCTTGCCCGTCCCCATCAGTCTGCGAATCTTCACTTGAGCTACCTGTAAAGGGGGGAGAATTGGGTGAGCGAACGCTCAGTAGGTAATAACAGGCAAGTTTAAGTGATTAACCAATTAATTGCAATCATATGCGAGAAAATAAGGAACAAAATGAAATGACGATATGACGAAACGACATAATAAAGAGAAAGCAAGATCATGATATAACTAGAAATTGGCCAACAAGCAAGAACTAACCAAGTCAAGAAAAATTCAAGTAATAGATTATTGTCATAGACATCACGCTAGTCATGCACTCGGTGTAATGCCTCACCATGACATTCAAACTCCCCAGGGCACAAGTACTTTTCGGGTGCTCTAGCCAGGACCAGACCGGGCCCTTATGATGCGTTGGCATTGATTTAATGGATCCAAGATCCAAGTTATGTCTAGACATTAATCAAGTTAAATGGGCAATATGACAAGATATAGAACTTACCTCGAAGAATTCCAAGCATAAGTCGAAGAGATACTTTGACCAGAAAGTTCAAATTATCATGAACCAATCAGGTCCTTGGATTCACACACGTATAACCACGAAAAAATAACTTCTGGATGATACGCAATCTAAAATGGGCCGCTCAAACTATACACGATCTACACTGGACCGTTCAGGACAGAATTGGGCTGAAGATCAGCCTCACCGAAGTCAAGGATAAACGGCCCATCCTGGGCCGCTCTAGATAGAATGTTCAAAATTGGGCCGCACGTGACCAGAAGAACTGGAAGCCCAAGAACAAGGTAAACGGTCCTTATAGGGCCGCTCAATGGATGGACGGTCCAATAAGATCTATTCTAATATATGGACGGTTTTAGTCAGACCGCTCAAACTGGGCCTAACTTAATGAACTAGAAACCTACCCAAATGGCTCCAGGCTACCATAAGTGGGGCAGAACTGAACCAGGGTCCAGCCTACTACTCTCTACTAGTCAGCCTAGGGCTTACTAGGTCGATCCAAACATGATTTGGTCGAAGATAGAACAAGATTAATCGACCAATGTAAGTGGCACTTGGCCAGGGTTGCACGGTTCATAATCGTCCGCCCACTCAGATAAGCGGTCCCTTTCGGGCCGCGCAAGCCTCAGTGGGTCCAAGTTGAGCCGTGACTCACAACATGACAATCCAAGCGTTTCGATCACGTGAACAAGTTTAGGTTTTTGGTGGTACAACCTGCCCGACGTCCTAGTGGGAATCCCAGACTCGCGGGGGCTTACGGAGGTCCCATAATGAAGGTCCTAGTCCGACGGAAGGAATATTCGACAGAGTAACAACCATTACAAGGAAATGGGGCTATCAAACCATCGAAAACTAAGTATAGCGGTCAGTCAATCCTACCGGAGTAGAACGACTGTCAAACAATCCTAATAGCATTTAAGAAGTCATGTTTGAATTTAACATATGGAAATAAGCTAAGGCCATGAAGAATCAAAATCAAGTGAAGACAAACTAGCAAAAATTCATAGTTGTTCAGTTCAATAATTTCCAGTCATCATGTGGGTTGCTAACTTACCAATTAACCACTAATCTACTAAGATAAGTCATACCAAAATAGTTCTAAATAGCTGGGCAGTTCGTTCAGAGCCGTTCACGTGCCACAGTGGTCGCACGATAGGCCATTCACCCCCTTTCAGGTTCGAAGGCCTGCTAGGGATGGGCGGTCTGTAATGTGCCGCTGGAAACAGTGCACGGTCTGGGACGGCCGCTTGGAGAAAAGGGCGGTTAGGGTTCCATCGCACATTTTATACAACAATCCAAAGACAAAGTGCATGGACGGTTAGAAATAGGCCGCCTATCGAGCATGGGCAGTCTGTCGAGAGGCCGCGCAAGTCAGGTCAGTCTTCTACCCCTTCACCTTGCCCGTCTCCGGCGGGGTTGGCTAGGGTTAGCAATGATAACTAAATACGAATAATATAAAGCATGAAAATTAGGGCTTTTACAGTCAATAGAACGAGCATGAACAGTTTTACAAGATAGCATAGTTAATTTAATGTTTGGTGCTGAAATCCCTACATAAATCGAGATGGAACATAGTTAACCCTAGTTGTAGCATGCTTCCACTAAAACAAGAAATCCTAGCAGGATACTAGATGAAATTTAGAGCTTTCTAGATCAATGGAAAGAGGACAGGACAACGCTTCTATTGATATATATAATAGTTAAGGTTTGGCTTTCTATCACCTACCTTAATTGAAGGGTGAAGGAAGAAGAGGGAAGCCGACGCACTAGGTACACACCGCCGGTGATCGCCGAAATCCTCCTCAATCGAGCTCCTCTCCGGCCGCCATAGCTTCTAAATGATTCTAGGGTGGCTTAGGTTTGATTTTATAGGTTCAATTGCATCTGGGGAGTCCTAATCGCTAATATAGAGTCCTTGCACCGCGGACGTGCGAGATTCGCGCGAGACGAAGTCAATCTGCCATTCCGTCGCCAAATACGCCTCCTAGGGTTAGGGTTTCAGAGATTAACCAGATGGAAAACAATCCTTTAATCCTAGCCTTTCATTTGTGTCCGATTTTAGCTTAAATGGTTTATTATTGGGCTTGAATTTCACGTTTTAAGGTCCGATTAGGCTAAGTGTGGTTTTAGGCCTTAATCTGCTAATTCGGCTTGTTTACGAATTTCATTTGGGCTAGTCATAGAAGAAAATTTTACTAAGCACTTTATCCACTACGAGATTCTAATTTATCAGATTTTTATAAAATAGTCAAACTTTTACCTATCCTATTTCTTAAGGAATTTCTTATTAATTTCTCAAAAATTTTATTCTTTAATAAATCGGGATGCTACAAGAAAGCACTATCGAAGTTTTCTGGTTCTGGTTTTGACTCTGTAACGACCTATTACTCGACCGTTAGGCACATCTAACGGTCCAGTATGCAACCGTCACATTTACTGAGCCCAATTCATTCTTTCTAGATTCAGCCCATTCTAACGGCTCAATTCTAGACCGTCACGTCCAGTTAACCCAAGGTTTGACCCAAGGGTTGGTATTCCAAAGTTCTTAGATGGATTATTGATGGTCTAGGACTTATCATATTGTTCAAAATACTTAAATTTAAATTATGAAAGTTAAGGAATGTACCGTTATGTTGTCAATTTATTTCCATGGCATAACATAGTTCTAATATGTTTATTGAAATTTCTTGTTCCAAATAGAAGCATTCTTATGATTGATTACTTTATCATGAACTTATTGTTGAAATTGTACATTCTTGGCCATATTGCTTGAAACGTGGAAGTAGCTTGATTTATACTTGAAGATGCGGATCGAGCACTGATTGTGTTCAAGGGCTCTATGCTAGTCCCCTCGGCTAATTGTCGGAAACATACTATTATAAATCATGGGGTATGATGCTACTGGCGTCGCATTGCGCTGGGAGTACTTTCTCTATAAATAAGTGAAATATCCACGGCTCGTGAAGTAAAAATCCACGGCACGACATGACTTACTTGCTTGTTACATGATATTCCACAGAAATTCACCAAATACTTGCTCATAAGCAAAAGATGTTTGTGTGATAATTACGTGGTCTGCTAGTACATTCTCGATACATTCTTATTCATGAAAGGCCATATCATGTTCTTGATACATTCTTGCTAGTTCATACTTGCTCATTCTATCTTGCATGATTATCTTTGTTACTTTGGTTTAATCGCATGATTGATCGCATTCGCATGATTTTACCTTTTCTTTAGAGCTAAAATGCTAATTACTTAAACATTGCTAATCATGTTGATGCGAAGATACTTACTGGGCAAGTGTGCTCATTACCTATTTCTAATCTTTTTACTAGATGGAAGTGATACGAATTCGGATTCGAGTTATACAAGTAGCGGGTTCGAGAGTGAATGAAAGTCTTATCAAAATGAGAGTGAAGACTTAAGAAGTCAATCTTGTTTAGATCGAGTCTTTGTAATTTTCTTTTTCATTGAGTCTGATGGATTAATGAAGGTTGAAAAGTTCTTGTAATAGAATATTTTGTTCATTAATGAAATAAAGTTGGAGTTTGAATAAATTTATTGTGCAATTACATCTCATGTGTGATTGTCTTGCGCTTTGATCGTTCTTGCTTGCAAGAGGCTTACCATACCTGCTGTTAGCGTTCCTCGAGCTGGTCTTCTGCTGTATTAAAGGCTCGCGGCGTGACATGCCAACAGTCCTTGACTGTATGGCCATGCTTCCCACACTCGAAGCACCTGATGTGCTTACCTTTAGAACCATTTTTACCCCAAGTAGATCCAAATCAGCACTCAATGGCTTTGTGACCACGTTTGTTACAGTTAAAACAAATAATGTGCTGGTTTGAAGCAAATGTGTTTCTTTTAGGGCCATGATGATTAGCAGAAGACCTAGCATACATTTTATCATCTTGTTTCACGATGAAACATGCATTCATGAGATGACCATGTCTACCATGGTGATGACAAGATGCACCAAACTTCCTAGTAGCATGGTTTCTACCAAATGAATTTCTAGAATGCAATGTTTCACTTGCATGCTCATCTTCTATCAATAATTTGCAATCATCCATTACGTGGCCTACCTTACCGCAACAATGGCATGAACTATCCTTTTCATGTGCATGCGAATGAGTAGGGGACTGTTGAGCATCATGCATTAAGCTATCAGACTCCACAGAACTAGCAGAGTTAACATCACAGGCAGGGACAACCTTGACTTTAATCATGTAAGCATTCTTTTTCAGTTGTTTACCCTTTTTCAAGGGATTTGTTTGTTTTTCATTTCTCTGAGCCTTGAATTGGAATACTGATGATGAAGGAGTTTTCAGATTTTTATTTTGTTTTGGGGATTGACTTGTGGTACCAGCTACTTCAGAATTTTGCACTAAAGTGGTGTATAGCTGGTTTCTAATAGTTTCCTTAACATCAGAACTGCAACTTATCTCCTTTCTTGAATCATCATTCTCACATTTCATGACACCTTTCATTTTTCCTTTATTTTTAGCAGACTTGTGTGCTGAGCTTTCCAGATCATGAATTTTATTTTCCAAAGAGGCAATGTGAAGTTCATAACTGGCTATCTCCTATTCACTGCAATTAACGCATTCACTTAGTACTTTGTTTGCAGTTTTATACTTTTCAATTTCTTATTCCTGATTGCTCAATTTTTTAGATTCTTCATCATAGATAGTTTTTCCTTTTTCCGAGGTGAGAAGTTTTTCGGACATTCCAGTGTTTAACAATTTTAACTTTTCAATTTCAGTTTTCAACTCAATGTTTTCCTCAAGTTTTTTAGCCTGAATTTCCTTATTAGCAGATCTTTCTCTCTCGATAGCTAGAAGCCTCTCTGAAATAACAGTATTCAGGACCATGAGTTTCTTGTTTTGTTCTTTCAGTTCTTTGTTCTCTATGGTCAGCCTCTCAATTTTTTCATCACTAGATACAGAATCGATTCTTTCAATTAGTCTCTCCTCTCTTTGTTCGATTTTAATTTTCTCATTCAATAAATCTTTGTTTTCTTCTTTAAGAGAGGCAATCAGCTTCATTAGCCATTCATTTTCACTGTAGAGTTCTTCATTGCGTTCTCTCAGATAGGAGCATTTGATGCAATCTGACTCTACAGACGCAATATGTGAAACTTCCCTATTGATTTCATTTATGCTAGCTTTAAGATTTTCATTATTTTTCTGAAGTTATGCATTTTTAAGTTTCAGTTTGTCCATTTCTGAATTAATCTCATTCAATTCTTGCCTACTCATTAGATGTTCATCATTCTTTTTATTCAGCTGACTCTCAAGTTCTGATATCTTGTTCAAACATGATTGATTTTCAATTTTTAAAGAACCATTTTGTTCCTTAAATTTTTGAACATCTATTAAGCATGTATCATAAGACTGTTTCAATGTCGGACAAACATCACAAATGATTTCAGATTCGTGTTGTTCGATCTTTTTCTTCAATCTTTTATTTTCTGATTTCATTTTCTTAGACACTTTTAACAAATCTTCATACATTGCAACCAATTTATCAAACGAGGGTTCATCAGATCCGGAGCTTACCTGAGAAGGAGTATCATCATCATCATCATTTCTCCGGTTGGTTATCAAGCATTTATCCTCTTCCTCCTCGTTTGCGGCAGTTACTCTGTCCAAGATTTCCTTTCCCGACGCACGCCTAAGAACAAAAGAAAATTTGTCAGCATTCACTGCATCTCTTAGAATATTAAGAACTGTGATATTCTCACGGTTCTTCGATCTATCCTCACTGGACCACTTAGTCTCATTTTGGGGTAACTTATGTGGGCCTTTCGATACGAGTTTCCATAGACTCGGATCAATGGAATTCATGTAGGCACAGAGACCTCCCAACCACTTGCTTAAGTTAGAACCATCAAAGACGCAAGGACGAGCCATATGGAAAGATAGAAAAAGAGCCCCAGCAAATAGAGCAATCACAGATGAATGCACCAAAATCCCACGATCAAAATGGAACAGACAGCAGCATGAGTAGCACCTTAAACAACATGTTCCTTGCAGATCATTGGATCTGAATGCACAGAGACATGCTCTGATACCAATTGATAGATCTCGAAGGGTCCTATATGGTGAGCACTGATAGCAATTGAAATATCCCGAAGGGTCCTATATGGTGAGCTCTGATGCCAATTGATAGAGCCTATAGAGGCTCTGACTCAAACAGAAGCGGTGCTAGGCCCGGATTCAGAAGGGGGGGTTGAATGAATCCCCTATTAAAAATTACGCCCAAATAAAAACCAGTGGAAAGGCAAAGATGCGGAACCAATATGAGCAAGTGCCTAGACTGAACTGGGTGCTCTCTCTGAATGACAAGAAGATAACGGAAGAACTAAATTTCTGAACACTGCAGAGAAGACAGATGAACAGGCCCAAAATCACCGAACTCACATGAGACCAAAAACAAACGTGCAGTGTGCAATTGAAACACTCACTAGATTGAAAAGACAGAATGATGGCACCTAAACATTCATGTAGCGAAAACGTGTGAATCAATCAGACCACAGTGCACAAAAAAGTTTTAAGGTGGTTCAGTCCGCAGACCTACGTCCACCCCACACTCGAACCAGAGTGTGGCTTCCCGCTGATACACAGCTTAACAGCTGGGCCTCACAGCTTGCCTACATCCGCTGAGCATCACAGCTTGCTTTCGTTGGGCAATACAACTTAGCCATCCGCTGACACACAGCTTGACCACTGGGCGTTACAGCTTCGTCGTCCAGAGGATTCCACACCTCTACAATCGCTGGGGCTTACAGCTTAACCCGTCTAGAGGAATCTTCCTTAGCTACAACTGAGCAACACAGCTTGCTCTACTGACAAACAGCTTGAAATAACGATAAAAAAGAAAACAAGAAACGGGAAATGACACCGACTGAAAGCTGTAAACACTAAAGCGTAGATATGGCTCTCAAGGAGCTGACTTGGATAGGATTTGATCCTGATTCCAGTGGAGACTAATCTTTAGATGAAGCTTGTCTTCTTCTCTTCTCAAACTATCGATCCCTCCCTCTTTCTATCTACTTGAACTCTCCTATTCTTTTCTCTGCTCTTCTCTTCTTATGCTCCCCAATATTTCTTCTTGATCTCGCTTGAGAGATATCTTCTTGACTTGCCGAAGGATGACTTATATACTCCCTCAGACTGAGGTCACGCGCTCATGCCCTAGGCATGTGGAAGGAACACTCCCGCCTGGAAGCTTCAGGAGAATCTTGCCACGTGTCAAAATCTGAACGATTGGGACCCCACGTGATGACTTCTTTCAATAAGGATCACCCTTGGATCACGTGCCAGTTAATTGCTCTGTTGTTCTCACGTGCCCTTGTTCTTTTGTTCCTTAAAAGTTAGATACTCAGGTGCACATATGTTGCTCGAACTATGGCTTCCTTGGCTTGATCACATGCATGCACAAGTTCCATAAAATGCACGTACTAGGAATGATTGCACCGAGCTTGTTCTATCAGAACTGGACATTGCACCGACCTGGTCGAGTTGGTAAAAGCATTGCACCGTCTTAGATTGGTGTCCTGAGAAATGGTTTGCACTAATTGGCTTCTTCTGAAGTCACGCGTTGCACCGAGTATCCTCAGACGTTGCACCGAGCTCATTTTCTTGAGCCCATACACTGTACCGGCCTGCTCGCGCTGAGAAGCTTGCCCTTGATGAGAAGGAGTGCTTCAACTTTGAAGCTCATCCGTATGAAGATTTGCTCACACAGCATACGAATGCACCGACTCAGCTATACATACCCGCCAATGTGCACAAACACAATAGAGATAAGGAGACTATGCACAGGTATGACTTGAGTATATAAGAAAGAAATGCACAAGCTTTATGCACATGGAGGAAGGAATGCACTGACTCAATTATGTGTCACAACATGAGGTGCATCGACCATGTGAAAGCAAGAAATACATTATGCATGAAGTTTAAGCATGAGCATGCTAAGAATGCACTAGGTTAAGTACTCACAACAACATGAGTTGCATAGACTGAAACTCCATGGTGTATCATGTGAGTAGGACAATGCACTGACCTAATGCGAAGGAGGCATAGAGAAGATATGCACCGATGCATGACTTAATCAGCGTGCAATACCAGAGATTGCACCGATGCACCTAACACATGAAGGCGTTGCACCGACCTAGCACAAATAGAGTGCACAGACTTGGAGACGCGAGCTAAGCAATGCACAGACCTAACACTTGACAAGGTTGCACATAGAGAATGGAATGCACAGACCTTAATGCCCATGAACAATGATATGCACCGAGTTTATAGCGCAGCCTGACTGACATATATGCACAAGCCTTAGACATAACCTGAATGCACCGACTTAACTGATTTCATGCATGCATAGACGTTTAAAGCCATGAAGTGCAATATATGCATTCGAGAGATGCACAAGCCTAGACCAGCAGTTAAACGCACATCAATAAATATATATATATGCAACCGCAACTGTGACATTCAATCAAGCACAAGAAGTGACTCAGCTATCATCAAAACATTCTTCAATCATTCATTCTCAAGTGGTGACTCATAGTGTTGCTATCATCAAAACTCATGAAGCAAAACATCATCAAGGCACAGGGGCACAACACCTATCTCCCCTTCTCACAGTGGAATCGGCATCCTTGGCTTAAATCCAGTGGGGGGATGGCCTTTTAGCCTCGCTTGGAGCGACGGGAGGTCCCCACAACGCGAGGAACGACGTGGCATCAACCCGGGTGAAACCGTGGAGTGGAGAGACGGTCGGGAAAGAGCGAGCCGCGACGCGACCCTCGATTTGCATGCAATCGAAACGGAGTTTTCATCACGTTTGAGGTAGGGGGATTGATGCCCTAGCCCATTAGATCGTTCCTAATGCCATGCCCATCGTCTTTATGTTTTAAACGGCATGCCCATCGTCTTTATGTTTTTGAAGCATGCCCATCGTCCTTATGTTCTTGAAGCATGCCCATCGTCTTTATGTTTTTGGAGCATGCCCATCGTTGCTGAGTTCATAGATGATGAATTGTCGTATTATGATGGTGGAATGGCAGGGAACAAGTTTAAAAAAATTATGATTCCCGTCGATTTGGGTCGACCGGGAGGGGGTCCAGTTATGATTCCCGTGGATCCAGTTCTCTGGTAAGGACCATGTTTAGATTATTTTAGATTTTGTAACGGTCTGCCATAAACCGTTTATTGACCCAAGCGGTTGACGATTAGACCACGTAAATATTTTAAATCTGAATGGCGGTAGAAACTTCATGGCCAGTCCGTTTAGCAGCACTCAACGGTTCATTGTTCGACCGCCTAAGATTATAGCGGCCCTAGTTCGGCCGCTTGTTCTGCAATTTTTGCGTGTTCGTTTAATTGTGCATTTAATATTGCATCTTCGCCATGCTTAAGTTATTTTATAGATTGGGGCGGTTTTCTTTCAACTGTTTAATCTCGACAGATTTTAATTCTTAGCATATTCAATTATTTATGCATTTAATTATTGAATGATTGCCATTTCAGCATATTCAATTACTTATGCATTTAATTATTGCCATATTTAATTGTTATCATAAATTATGTTATGTCTTTAGATCCCAATAGAATTAGATTCTCTTTCCTTGTGATGAAACCACTAGTCGTAGCCCGACGACCTTCTATGTCGATCCCACCTGGGAGAGGTGGCGGGGTAGTCTCGTTTCATAGTTTTTAAGCTAGTTCCGTGGGCCCAGGTCCAACCGTAGCATCCTACGGAGGGGAATACTAGCTAGAGGCCTAGATCTAGGCAACGAGCCAGTGTGTGCATATGTGGTCAGAGGCTTGGACTGACACTGACGAGTGTTACTCTCACTACTGAGTCTCTGTTGTGAGACTTACCCCTTCCTTTTTAGGTGAGGCGGAGCAACAGGCTACAGGATTCTCTCGTGCTTTTGGCGAAAAGTATTAGAGCCAACAGTGGTCTGTCAATGGTCGGTTAGTAGTTAGTCTGTTTTCTTTCTTCTTTTGGCTGGGGTGTGCCCCGTGTAGTTGTTTATTTTGACCATTGTACAGTGTGGGACTTGTGATAGATGGATCTAGACTACTTGTATAACTTTACCACTATGATATATTTAATTGCTTCCGTTTACTATGATATATTTAATTGCTTCCGTTTAAAGTTCAAATGAATGCTTTAATTAATATTGCGCGTGTAATTTCTATTCGTTATGCATCCCCTCGATAAACACTTACTAAGCCTTACGGGGCCTCATCAGCCTCTTAGGTGGCTTCCCTGAGTTCCTGGTATCGATAAATCGATGATATCGGTTTATTGGTATCTGGATCTCCTGGGTCATCACAATTGGTATCAGAGCAGTGTTGATGATTTGTATAAGAAATTGAAATTACATTAGTCCAGAACAAGTCCATGTGAGTCTACTACTGCTGGCTTAGGATGTTTTCCGTGATTACTGATGGATTTTCTGTTATTGCGTGTTTTCTTCTAGATCAAAATGCCGCCTCGTAGAAGGGCACGTGTCTCGAGGAAAGGAATGGTACTTCTCCTCCGGCTAATGTGCCAGCGCCAATTCAAGCTGATCTTGCTCCTCAAGGTGATTTGCCTCCTAGTGGCCGTGGCAGGGCATTGAAAGAGTTTTTGCTGTTCCACCCACCGACTTATGAAGGACATGCAGATCCTGATGTAGCCAGAGTGTGGCTTGATGCAACCGAGCGTGTATTCCGTTCTATGGAGTGCATAGAGGATGAAAAAGTCATGCTGGCTACTTTTCTACTTCAAGGAGTAGCACTCTCGTGGTGGACCACGGAGTGGGAGGTTACTTTCAGATCCCGTCCGCTTCGTCAGATAATATGGCGGGAATTTGTTACAACCTTTGAGCGCACTTACAGTCCAGCTTACCTCAGGATGGATAAGATGCACCAATTTATGGAACTATCTCAAGGTGATATGACTGTGCTGGAATATTAGAACAAGTTCATGGAATTAGGTCGATATGCACCCCACATTCTTGCTGATGAAGGTCTGAAGATCGAGCAATTTCTACGTGGCTTGAAAGCAGAGTTGAGGTAGCCTTTGATTGCGACCAGGGTAGCAGAGATGGACGCAGTATGCCAGGCAGCTGTGGCTTTAGAGCTTGACATGGCAAGATCCCGAGGGCGTCTTCCAGTTGACTCAGTCCAGCCGAGTGTGCAGCATCAACGGTTCAGTCAGCCATCTATGGCAGGAGTTCCATCTGTTGTACCTGCTGCCAGTGGCATTCCCGTTTCTAAACCCAAGTTTGAGAAATTCAAGAAGTTTAAGAAGCGGTATGGCGGTCAAGTTTTATCAGGTACTGTGCCGCAATCGGCACTTTCTTTTCAACAGTGCCAGGGTTCAGTGGCGAGTCAGCCGAGGTAGTGTCCGAGATGTGGTGGGAGCCACCCAGGCAAGCCGTGTTCAATGCGGGTGGTTTGTTTCCGATGTGATCAACCGGGACATGTGGTTCGAGATTATCCTTTGAGGCCGAAACCAGTGTAGTTTTTTTAGTTTTCTCAACCATAGCCGTCTCAGTTCAGACCTCCTCCACCACCTCAGTCACAACAGTATTATCCTCAAGCTTCAGTGTCTTCTTCCCAGCAGTCTACTACAACGTGCAGGAAGTAGAAAGGAAAGGTTTCTCACATTACCCATGCTGAAGCTGTGGTGTCTCATCTTGTTGAAGGTACGATTATGATTTATGGTCATGCAGCTCGTGTCTTATTTGATTCAGGTGCTTCTCATTCGTTTATTTCTGAAGACTTTATTGCCTGTATTAAGGAGCCAACTTCTGAAATGACATGTGAGTTGCTAGTTGAATTACCTTCTAGAGATTTTATGTTTACTCCACTCTATCTGGAAGAGACTCCTATTGTCATTGGAAATCAGCAGTTGCCGGCTAGATTATATGCTTTGCAACTGGTTGATTATGATATTATTCTGGGCATGGATTGGTTAGAAGAATACGGAGCCGTGGTTGATTGCAGATCAAAGAAAATCTATTTGCAACCACATGGGAAACCAACATTCTATTTTCAAGGTATTCAATCTCGTTCTTCTCGCTTGATTATTTATGCTATTCGAGCCTGTAGATTGCTTAATGTAGGTTGTCAGGGATTCTTAGCTTCCGTGGTTGCTGTTGAGGCACCACAGCAGGATATCAATGCTATTCCTATGGTTTGTGAATTTCCTGATATATTTCCTGATTAGTTACCAGGCTTACCTCCTCATCGAGAAATAGAAATGGTGATTGAATTGATTCCAGGTACATCACCTTTAGCAAAGACACCTTACCATATGGCTCCAGCTGAATTGAAAGAATTGCGAGCACAGCTGTTAGATTTTTTGGAAAAAGGTTACATTTGTCCCAGCTTTTCTCCATGGGGTGCTCCAGTTTTGTTTGTGAAAAAGAAAGATCGAAGCCTGAGATTGTGTATTGATTATAGGCAATTGAATCAGGTGACTATCAAGAACAAGTATCCTCTACCCAGGATTGATGATTTGTTTGATCAATTACATTCAGCTATTGTCTTTTCATGAATTGATCTTCGATCTGGTTATTTCCAATTGAGGATTCGAGAATCTGATGTGGAAAAGACTACTTTTAGCACGCGATATGGACATTATGAATTTTTGGTTATGTTGTTTGGGCTAACCAATGCTCCAGTAGCTTTTATGGACATAATGCAGCGTGTGTTCCATCCGTATCTGGACCGGTTTGTTGTAATCTTTGTCGATGATATTCTTGTTTATTCTGCTTCTGAAGAAGAACATGTACAGCATCTCAGGATTGTATTGCAGACTCTGCGAGATCACGAACTCTATGCAAAATTTAGTAAATGTGAGTTTTGGCTTTGGGAAGTTTATTTTCTGGGCCATGTGATTTCTGGTGATGGAGTTGCAGTTGATCTAGCTAAGATTGAAGCTGTTCTTCAATGGCAGAGACCGATGACTGTCACAGAGATCAGAAGTTTTCTAGGCCTTGCTGGCTATTATCGAAGATTCATTCAATACTTTACATGGATTACCGCACCGATGACTAGACTGACACGTAAAGATGTACCTTTTGTCTGGTCAGATCAATGTGAGCAGAGCTTTAATGAATTGAAAAGGCTTCTCACTTATTCTCCAGTGCTGGTGTTACCTTCTATCTCGGGTGGATTCGTGGTTTGCACGGATGCTTCTCGAGTAGGTTTGGGTGCAGTGCTTATGCAACATGGTAAAGTCATAGCCTATGCATCCCGACAATTAAAACAGCATGAAGAGAATTATCCGACTCATCATTTAGAGCTTGCAACGGTGATCTTTGCACTGAAAATTTGGAGACACTACTTGTATGGTGAGAAATTTGGGATCTTTACTGATCATCAAAGCTTGCAGTATCTATTCTCTCAAAAATATTTAAATCTCCGACAGCGCAGATGGATGGAATATATGAAAGACTATGATTTCACTCTCTCCTATTAGCCAGGTAAAATGAATGTTGTGGCTGATTCTCTGAGCAGAAAAGTGTAAATTAGTCATTTGCTAGTTCTTGAATGGAATTTTTGGGAACAGTTCCCTAGTGAGACGTTCAGCGTGGACATTCCTTCTGATCCGATGGTAGCTATGTGTGCTAGTCTTGTGATGACTCCAGCTATTTATCAACAGATCAAGGAAGCTCAGCAAGTAGATTCTGATTTGTCCCGCATTATAATGATGCATGATGTTGAGTTTGATGATGACTTAGTGGTCAGCTTCCATGGCAGGCTGTATGTTCCAGCTGTTGATGAATTAAGAAATGCCATCTTGCGTGAAGCCCATGGATCCCATTATGCTATTCACCTCGGCACTACCAAGATGTATCAAAATCTAAAAAGGTAGTTCTGGTGGCCAGGAATGAAAAAGGATGTAGCTGAGTTCCTGTCTAAATGTTTGACATGCCAACAGGTTATAGCCGAACATCAAAAACTTGGAGGAATGCTTCAACCTTTAGAAATTCTGATGTGGAAATGGGATCATGTCACGACAGATTTTGTTGTGGGTTTACCCCGGACTTCACAAGGCTTCGATGGAATCTGGCTGTTAGTAGATCGATTAACTAAGATAGCGAGATTGTTACCGATCAAGGTGACGTGGAATGTTCAAAAATTGGCTGAGCTTTATGTTTCAAAGATTGTGCCATTGCATGAAATTCCAATATCAATAGTGTCAGATCGCGACCCACGATTTACTTCTGGCTTCTGGCGCAGTTTTCAAAAAGCGTTGGGCACAGAGTTAGCTTTCAGTTCAGCTTATCATCCACAGTCAGATGGTCAATCAGAAAGGACTATTCAGACTTTAGAAGATATGTTGAGATCGTGTTGCCTAGATTGGCAGGGTTCATGGAGTCAACATTTGTCACTTGTGGAATTTACTTATAATAACAGTTATCACTCCAGCATTGGCATGGCACCGTATGAGGCTTTGTATGGGCGTCCTTGTCGTACACCTTTGAACTGGTTAGAGGCCGGTGATAGATTGTTGACAGGACCCGATATGGTTCAGCAGTGTGCTGATGTGGTTTGCTTGATCAGGTAGAAAATGTTGACAGCTCAGAGTCGACAGAAAAACTATGCAGATCAGCGCAGGCGACCATTGCAGTTTGAGCCTAGAGATATGGTGTTTGTAAAAATATCTCCGATGAAAGGCGTTATGAGATTTGGGAAGCATGGAAAGCTCAGTCCCCATTATATTGGTTCATTTCCTATTCGAGAACGTGTGGGCCAAGTGGCTTATTGTCTTCAATTGCCAGCGGCGATGCAAGCAATCCACAATGTATTTCATGTGTCCCTGATGAAAACATATGTCCCTGATGCATCTCACGTGCTCGATGATTCAGTTTGGCCTGAAGTGACTGCAGATTTATCTACACCAGAGTACCCATTCAGAAATGAAGATCGCCGTGAGCAACGATTGAGAAATAAAGTAATTCCTCTGGTTAAGGTTGTCTGGCAGCGTCACTCTGGTAATGAGGCTACATGGGAACGTGAGGATGAAATGTGTCAGTAATTTCATTTTTTGTTCGAATAAGGTATAATTCTTTCAGTTCGCTCCTTGTTCTTCCTTTTAAATTTCAAGAATGAAATTTTTATTAGGAGGGAGGGACTATGAGACCCGTTCTTTAACGGATCTTTACCGGTAATAAAATAGAATTTATTCCATGAATTTCGGCTATTTTTATGAAATTTATGGGGTTTTTCTAGCATTTAATCTAATTATATTAAAGCTTTTAAAGAAATTAATGGGCATAAGTACAATTTCGCTTAATTGAGGGTTTAAAGAGTAAAATAAGGTTAAAAATAAAAAAACAATTCTTTTTTTTTACCCATTCGATCACTCCTCTCTCTCACTCTCGTTACTCTCTTTCGCCCCCCCCCCCCCTTTTCGAACCTGCAGGCGTCCGCACGGGAGGAACCCGTGAACGGCGACCCCCTCTCCCTCGTTCGTCTTCTCGGCGCGTGGCGACCAGATGGCCTTGGCGGAGGAGCCGACGGCCTCGCTGGTGGGCTGGCAAGGAGGAGGACTGCGGTGGCGCCCTCGTCGGAGCTGAACCCCGGCGTGGAGTCGCGAACCTGTGGCAAAAGACGGCGGCCCTATCTCCCCTTCTCATGGCGGAATCGGCATCCTTGGCTTAAATCCGGTGGGGGGATGGCCTTCTAGCCTCGCTTGGAGCAACGGGAGGTCCCCACGACGCGAGGAACGTCGTGGCATCAACCCGGGTCGAAGCGTGGAGTGGAGAGACGGTCGGGAAAGAGCGAGCCGCAGCACGACCCTCGGCTTGCATGCTGTCAGAACGGAGTTTTCATCACGTTTGAGGTAGGGGGATCGATGCCCTAGCCCATTAGATCGTTCCTAATGCCATGCCCATTATCTTTTTGTTTTAAACGACATGCCCATCGTCTTTATGTTTTTGAAGCATGCCCATCGTCCTTATATTTTTGAAGCATGCCCATCGTCTTTATGTTTTTGGAGCATGCCCATCGTTGTTGAGTTCATAGACGATGAATTGCCATATTATGATGGTCGAATGGCAGGGAATAGGTTTAAAAAAATTATGATTCCCGTCGATTTGGGTCGACCGGGAGGGGGTCCAGTTATGATTCCCGTGGATCCGGTTCTCCGGTAAGGACCATGTTTAGATTATTTTAGATTTTGTAACGGTCCGCCATAAACCGTTTATTGACCTGAGCGGCTGACAATTAGACAGTGTAAATATTTTAAATCTGAATGGCAGTAGAAACTTCACAACCAGTCCGTTTAGCAGCACGCAGAGGTTTGTTGTTCGACCGCTTAAGATTATAGCGGCCCTAGTTCGACCGCTTATTCTGTAATTTTTGCGTGTTCGTTTAATTGTGCATTTAATATTGCATCTTCGACATGCTTAAGTTATTTTATAGATTGGGGCAGTTTTCTTTCAACCGTTTAATCCCGACAGATTTTAATTCTTAGCATATTCAATTATTTATGCATTTAATTATTGAATGATTGCCATTTCAGCATATTCAATTACTTATGCATTTAATTATTGCCATGTTTAATTGTTATCATAAATCATGATATGTTTTTAGATCCCAATAGAATTGGATTCTCTTTCCTTATGATGGAACCACTAGTCGTAGCACGACGACCTTCTGTGTCGATCCCACCTGGGAGAGGTGGCGGGGTAGTCCCGTTTCACGGTTTTTAAGCTAGTTCCGTGGGCCCCGATCCAACCGTAGCGTCCTACGGAGGGGAATACTAGCTAGAGGCCTGGCTCTAGGTAACGAGCCAGTGTGTGCACACATGGTCAGAGACTTGGACTGACACTGACGAGGGTTACTCTGACTAGTTACTTGCTTCTGGTACTATTACGCGTCTCACTTGTCGTGATCCAGACTTGCGTAGATGCTTGAGACGCAGTGTAAGCCGTCAATGGATGCATCTGATTTCTTCTTTCTGGTGGTTTCCTTCTCTCTCTCTCTTGTCACTTGGAAATGATTGAGTTATTATCTATTGGTAGATTTCGAGTACTCGAATTTATTTAAATTACAATTGGCATATTTGTTAGCTGTTCTTAAACTGTGTAGTTGGTTTTGCAACTTCAGTTATTTCAGTTAGATTGTCATTTATTATGCTAATGCATGCTTTACTGCTTTCCTTTAGTTAGTTGCAAAGTAGGGATCTGCGTGAACCCTACCGAGTCTCTATTGTGAGACTCACCCCTTCCTTTTCAGGTGAGGCAGAGCAATAGGCTGTAAGATTCTCTCTTATATATGGATCTGGACTACTTGTATAAATTTACCACTCTTATATATTTAATTACTTCCGTTTAAAGTTCAAATGAATACTTTAATTAATATTACGCGTGTAATTTCTATTCATTATGCATCCCCTTGACAAAAACTTACTAACCCTTACGGGGCCTCATCAGCCTCTTGGGTGGCTTCCCCGAGTTCCTGGTATCGATAAATCGATGATATCAGTATATCGGTATCCGGATCTCCTGGGTCGTCACACCACCTTTTCCTCACAGGCTTCTCATCCCGTTGATGAAGGGACTGAAAAAAGACACCTGGACGATGGTCACCATGCCCATTGGTTGCCTCCACTTAATCTTCTTTATCATCTTGCCTTCAGGGGCTGCCTTACATGGCACAGTATCATCCGTAATTTATGGAAGGGGCCCTGGTGATAGGACATCGGCGGCAATGTCCACCAAAGTTTGACAGATATTTTCCTCAACATTTTCAGCCCCCTGCACTTCCTCTCCAAGGGGTGCCTACAATCGCTTGCCATCATCCGTCGCCTATTCGATGGGGCTAGGAGGTGCTGCTTCAGCGGCAATGTGAGCCCCTTCCACACTAGTCAGAAAGAAGGCCCTCATTTCCTCAACTAGCCGCTGCTGGATCTTCAATGCAGCGGCCGCAGCCTGTAGCACAGGCATGTATGGAGCTGATAAGGCCGTCATTATCATTTCACCGTACACCATCACCCTTTCACTTGGCTCAACAAGGAGCTCTTCGATCACCTGCATTTAAAATCACATCACTTCGGTTATTCATTAATGTTGAATGACAAAGAAGAAGTTAATTTTAGTACTCATCATACCTGTTGGTCTCGCAGGGATCCAATGGAGAATTTTAATTTCCTATCTACAAATATCCCCCACCTAAATAATCGGGGAAATGCCACCTGCCTTACTGGCTGCTGCACCCGCGTGTGCTCAAGAAACCAGACCTATAATATGAAATATATCAAGTTATTTTACAATACAGTAGAATTAACTATTGACACATTATTACACAAGAAAAATAAAAAACTTTCAGCAAGTGTGGCAGAACAACTAAATTTAAATGTATAGACCTGGGATTCATTCTCGGCTCTTCTCTTAGCACGGTCAATTGTACTTGACCACCATTTCTGGACCGCCAACACTAATTCCTCAAACTTGTGCATCGTTACCTGTTGCACGGCGGCTGCCCAATTGTAATTTGAAACTCTCTCAATGTCATCTAAGCATGACAGCATCTATTGTGGACAAGAATGCGCCGACTGTGGGCAAAAGAAAGTGGATAGTAGGAGTACAATCCACAGTCGGACAGTGTCGGCCACATCCTACTCTTCATCGGACCCAACAATTTGCTGGATAAGGGGGCACACTTTCTTCCGGTCAAATGTTGCTGCAAATCCAAATCGATTCTGCAACTTCGACTTCTGCTTTGCGGATCCATAATGTTGAATCGGCTGACCGGAGCAAGGTAATCCTAAAATTATGCCCACATCTTCCACACTGAATGCGACCTCCTTACTACCCATACGGAAGTAATTTCCTCCACTATGGGTGCAAATAATCTCCTCCAATAGTGTCATGGTGAAGAGGACGGGAGAAGCATTGTCAACATATGGACCAAAGGGTGTGGTCCTCATCAATGACTTGTGGCATTCCCGAAATGCCATCTGATCCCTATCCTTCCTGTAAATGTCCATAGAACACCGGGCGGAGATGACCCGCGTGTTTACTAGATTCAAAAAATTAACGTGTAAACAAGAAATTCAGTTAATTAATTGACGGATCAAGAAATACAAAAAATATTAACAGTAAGACAAGGGTGACAAATGAATATATAGACAAGGGAGTTTAGGTGTGGAAAATAGGTGCTTAAGGGTGACAAATGTATGAAATATGGTGACAGGTAGGTCTAAATCTGACACAAATAGGTTGATAAGGGTGACAAATAAATAGGTCTATCGAGGGGGGCAAATAGATATGTAAGGGAGATAAGTAACCACAGTACCTTTAACTTGTCGTACTAAAGCGAAGGCCTTAGAAACCCTAGGTTCCTCAAACGTTTCTTCTTTGGCCGTAGGAACCGGTACAATGTCCTGAGATGCAGGTGGGACATCCACTTTACGGAGGATGGAGCGTTACATGGGTGTGTCCTTCGGCTCCATGGCTGAGAGGTCGCAAATGGCACCGCGAGGAAGACGAGACGCTGAGCACGATGGAGAGATGAACCACCTTCTAGTAGGTTTCGTAAGAGGCAAGATATGGCGGGAAGGGTATATTGTTGGAACTCCGGTTTTGATAATGACAATCTGAGTCATGTGAGATTAAAATAAATAAAAGCTCTGCATTTAATCTTTACACACATGGATCAATGCATAGTTTCATCCTTCAATATATATATAGTTTGTGCATACTCTGTTCACTTCATTGCATTTGTCGCATAAGAAGTCCGTGCATAGGATGTCTATACATTTGAAAGCCCGTACAACATTTCACTACACGCCATCAAGTCTGTACAACCCATGTTATCACACTCAACCAAGTCAATGCATTCGTTTGCTTCATGCATATACATAGTCAGTACATTCGTTTGTTTTATGTATACACAAAGTCTGCACACTCTTTGTTGATTCGAGCGTCTAAGTCTATACAACCTCTGTTGATTCGAGCGTCTAAGTCTGTACATCATTTCATCAAAGTCTGTACATAGCGCGGTGGCATGTCTGTGCATTATGCAGTCATGCTTAAACTCTAGGCACAGCAAGTCTGTACATTGTCTTGCCACACGCACACCAAAAGTCTGTACATAGCTCGGTGGCATGTCTGTGCATTCATCTTCAATGTGCATACTTTCCTATATGCATTTGTGCATCTTTCGAAACAAAGTCTGTACACTCTTTACCATGCACTCAAAGTCTATACATTCTGTTGCATACATACGTAAAGTAGTATCATGCACTCAAAGTCTATACATTTTGTTGCATACATACAGTTCGTGCAATTGAATACTAAGTCTATCCTCGGTTGCCTTGATGACTTAGCAAGTCTATACATTTTCGAACTAACTCAGTGCATCATTTCTTCTTCTCGTTCAGATCAATTCAAGTTGGCAACAGGTTGGGATGACTGTCACGTAATCCAGGCGCTTGGGCAGGAATCATGGAGAGCACATGCCCCACCTCTCTGTTGATATAAAAAGGAAGCTTCTCCTTCGGGAGAAAATGACAGTACCAGAAGATCTGCGTGTGCCATGGAGAGCTGAAGCAGGGAGAGAGAGAGAAAGACAGAGCTTGCACGATCTAGAGAAGAAAAGAAAGGAGAGCCAGAAGAAGAAGAGAAAAAGAGAGAAGAAGAGAAGGAGAGAGTTGAGAAAGAACGAGTGAACAGTAAAGAAGAAGAAGAAGAAGAAGAGAGAGAGATCGAGAGTTTAGAAGAAGAGAGTCATCTGAAGCTTTGTCTATACTGGATCGTGGATCAAATCCAGGCTAGTCAGCTCCTTGAGAGCCACATTTGTGCTATCATCGTATACAGCTTTTTGTCGCTGTGATTTCCCATTTCTTGTTTTTCATATGAACTTTACTTCAAGCTGTTAGTCAACAGAGCTAAGCTGTATTGCTCAGCGTTGCAGAGGAGGATTCCTCTGGTCAGCAAGCTGTGTTGCTCAGCGGGCGAGGTGGATACCTCGGACAACAAGCTGTGTTGCTCAGCGGTTGTAGGCAAGCTGTGAAGCCCAGCAGTTTAAGCTGTGTATCAACGGAATCCACACTCTAGTCGGAGTGTGGGGTGGATGTAGGTCTGGAGAACTGAACCACCTAAAAACTCTTCGTGCACTGTGACTTGAATGTTCATTTTCTGCTTCCGCTAGATGAATGTTTAGGCTCGATTTGTCTTTATATGTCGATTGAGCTAATTGATTGAACACATCACTATATTTCAGTTTCGGTAGAACTGAATCTATTTTCAATTTCACATCTCTAAGTGTTCTGAGTTTTTATTTGGGCAATTTTTAAGGATAGATTTATTCACCCCCCTCTGAATCCATCGCACCAGTCCCAATAATTGGTATCAGAGCGGTCACTGATTCATCAGATCCAACGATCTACAGTGGATCCTGCTATTTTCGGTGCCTTGATTATTTGTGTAGATTGTCTAGTGTCTCGTTTAATTATCATGGATTCTGTGCCTGAAGTTCCAATGTTCGATGGATTATGTTTCTCTGACTGGCATAGAGAGTTTAGGGATTACGTGAATCTCGTAGATTCGAATCTGCTAATTTTGATTGAACATGGATCTTATGATATACTTGTGAATATGTCAGACTGGAATACTGGTCACGAGTTGATGAATACTGAAAATAGAAAAGCCCTGACAATGTTGAAAGGGGCTGTAAAGGCTAATGTTCTCTCATGTGTGACTGAGTGCAGAAATGCTAAGGAGTTGATGGATGAGCTGATCTTCAGATATGGTGAAGAGAACCATAAGTGCTTTATGATAGAGGATCAAAGCAGTGATCAGTCTGACAACTCTTCATCAAAGGTAAACGTCAAATCAGAGCAAAATTCATTGGATGAACTGATTGAGATGCATGATAACTTGCTTGATAGTTATAAGTCTTATAAACATGAAATGAAAGAGTTGAAAAAGGCCATGTTGCATGAAATTAGAGAATTGAAATGTGAAAATGCCAACCTAAAAGGCAGTCTGAGAATAAGTGAAAATTCATGTAATAAGTGTGATTCTGTTAAAATGTTAAATAATGATCTCCTATCTGAACTAAGGCAACAAGAGCAACAAGTTGTGTCTCTCAAAGGAGAGATAGAAGATCTGAGGAATAAGAATTCGGAACTTGAGTTGCATGAACAACAATTGATAGAAAACCTGAAAGCTATGAATCAAGATATTTTGATTAAAGAAAATTGCAAATTGAAGGATCAAAACAAAAGGCTAATGGTTTTGAACACTGTTATGTCAGAAAAATGGACACCTATGGAAAAAAGGAAATGTGTCATAAAGGAAGTTGATGTTGATAAGGAACAAAAACTTGTACATGAAATTGAAACTCTGAAGAGCCTAAATGATGCTCTGCATCAACAAATCATTTCCTGTGAAACTGAAATTGCAAGCTATGAATTGAGCATTACCTCCTTTAACTCTGAAATTCAGGATCTTAAAAATTCATTGTCTAAATTTGTTCAAGGAAAAGATAACCTAAACAAGATCCTCAGTGTTAAAACAAATTTTCAAAAGGACGGGTTAGGATATTATCCTGCAGGCAAGAAGGATCTCGTTGATAAAAATTGAAATTCTGTGGCTTCATGTTCTGTTACACCCATTTTCAGTTTACTACAAAAAGGAATGATAATCAAGATAAAAATATGAAGAATGTAGGAAAACAGAAAAATGTTGAAAAAAAAAGAAAAGCTAAAGCTTCATCCGATGTGGTTAAGAATTCATCTGACTTTGAAAAATGTCAAAAACAAGTGCATGTTACAAAAATTTCCCCCATTAATTCACATGCACCCACAGGAGTCACTTCATGTCATTATTGTGGGAAACTAGGTCATAAGATGTATGAGTGCAGGAAAATGGAGCTAGATGAGCTGACTGCTAAGAAACATCATGTTGGAAAAACTCAAGACAAACACCATACATTTCAGAAGAAGAAAATTTATTGCTTCCATTGTGGGAGGTTGGGCCATATTACAGCCCACTGCTGGGATGCCCTGGGAAGAAAAGTTAGTTCAAAATCAAAAAATTCCTCTGTGAATAAAGCTGCCTTTAATAGAAATACTTATGCATGTTTTGAGTGTGGTGAAGTTGGCCATCGTGCCTTTGTTTGCTGGCATGTGAAAAGTAGCACTAATTTACATGGTAGAAACATCTCAACAAATGTTCAACCAAGAAATACTCATGTTTATTCTGTCAAGAGAAATCTGAATGGTGCTATTCATTGTCATGGGAGAATATATCATGAACGAATGCCATGTCATTGAATTTGACAATAGAAAGGTTTTGGAAATCTTGGAATACACATGCTAGAGGTGTTACTCAACTAACAGGAGCCAAGAGCTCTTGGGTTCGGAAATCTGTAAAGTAATTCTAATTTGCAGCTGTGCCTTGAAGAAGCAAATAAAAGAGGTAACAATATCAAGACACACAAAGGTCAGTCAACCCCACTTTCTTCTCTCGTCTATCTTGTTTTTCTCTTTTATCAGTATGCATGCATGACTAGATTGCTTAGTAGCTGTGTTTAATGTCGATCAACCTTTTCCATGCTGTTAATTGATGCATTTTGTTCAGAATTCATGAGTATAAGTAGATGTATCCATCTGCATGTTTATGTCGAACACATACATATCTGTGTATCTTAAGAAAATTGAATAGTGATTGTTTGATATCTTTGCTCGTTCTGAGGGGGAGCTGAACATATGAGAGTTTAATTGTTCATGTGAGTTAATGATGTCTTGCTGCTCAAATAGTCAGCACTTTGTTGTTGTCGGGCTGGATGGTACTGTTGTTGTGATACAGTCTTTGAAGTCTGATATAAGATGAAAGGCCAATTCTGGAAGATTTTCTGGCTCATAAGAGTTGAATGGTCATTTGCTCTTGGTGCCTAAGGTTGTACTTATGGACTCATCTTATCTGGCCTTAGTCTTCTCCATGTTTATAAGTGGCTCTTTCTAACATCTCCATGTTTAGTATCTTCTTCTCTTATCCACTTCTTTCCTCTAATAAGATCAGAAATTATGCAAGTCGGGGGGAGTAATATCAGATCAATGTCACCTTTACTTATCTTCAATAATTAACTACTGAAATCACCCTGATCCCAGAACTAAATTACTGAGCTTTGTTGAGATGTGATATTCAGTATATGAACATTAAGTCTTAATTGAAGAGCCTTCATAATTAATCTAAATGACTCCTCAATGGATACGAAATAGTTCAAATTGGAAATTGCTCAGTAAGGCATCTAAAATCCAAAAGCTTTTAGTAAGAAGCCAATCTGATAGGAAATCTAAGGCTTATATGGTCCTTAATTCATGTATAAAGAAAATTCTGATAAAGGACCTGGGAATACGCCATCTAATAAAAATTAATCTTGGCAGAGCAATGGCAATTTATTTGAGAAACGGGCCATCTGTCTCAAAGAAATTCAGAGGTTAAGTCATGAGAATTAATGCTATCTCTGTTCAAAAATTTATGAAACATAAAGGTATATCGCACTGAGTGACTAGGGATTCTGGTGTTTGATCAACAAGTTTCCTTGAGTAAAAAGGTGCTGTTATACTGAAATGTTCAATAAAAAATGTGCTAAAATTTATGATCAATATGGTTGACCCTATGGTTCCTTCACTAAATTTATACTGATTTAAAGTCTATATAAAAACTCGGTTTTTCAATCAGTTATTGGCTTATGAAAGATGTTCGTAAGATTAAGGGTGTTTTTGATTGAGTTATTTCCTCGATTAAGCTGTTTCTCTTTCGTTGACCCATAAAGATAAATTGTGGAGAATACTATTTTGAGATATAATCTCATATTCCGAATATCCCTCTTCTGCGTAGGAAAGCGGTTTATGTTATTAAAGACAAACGGCATTTTGGGTATATTAACCATTGAATATTGGTAAAGTTGGATGTATCTCATTTATACGAAACCCTACTTGCTTTTCAATCACACGCTCTTTTTGAAGACGAGGCATCATCCCGCTCACGAGTCTTCCTCTCTCAAGTTCAGCCAGCAAGCCTGCTTCTCTAGCCCTCCATCTTCTCATCCCGCACATTTCTTCTTCACGTTTCTTCCTTCTCTTCTCTTCGCCTCCACCATGTCTTCTCCGTCAGCCACGAACGAGGGAAAGAAGAATGGTTCAGAAGAGCAACAGCCGCCACCTCCACAGGCCCAGCAGATTGAGGTCACTCGTTGGTTTGAGCGGAGGTTAAAGGCAGCACATTCAAAGGAAGTCTCCTCTGAGTTGGTTCAGAGGGAATCACTCTATAGGAAGAGAAAGGAAATGGAAGTACAGTCGAAGGATACTTTAGAAGAGCAGTTGCCATTCGATTCGCCCAAAGAGGTATTTCAACAAAAGAAACAAAAAGGGAAAGAGAAGGTAGAAATGACCTCCTCCAAATGGCACAAGAAGGCTGGTTCAGAAGCTGACAAGTATGATACTGAAGAAGAAAGAGTGCCTGCTAAGCGTTCAGAAGGTGAGATGTCTTCTTCACAGGCTGAAGTGGTATTGGAAGTAGGAAAGATCATGCTCCCACGGTACGTAGATTTCGATGACGAACCCATGATTCTTGAATTTTCTGAAGTGTTAGAGATTTTTAAATTTCAGAAATGGAAGAAATTCTTGAGTAAGCATAGGATTTACTATCCTAAATTGGTTGCTGAATTTTACCACAACTTGAAGTGTGTCTCTAAAAAGATAATGGTTCAGTCTGTCGTTAGAGGAGTAAAGATTGACCTATCTAGGCATTTTCTACATAAAGTCTTTCATATTCTAGAGGGAGGTGAAGTGGAAGGTGAATACGATGTAAACCCACATAAGGCCTACTCCCTCATTTCAGAAAAGCCTAGAGATCCCAGAGATCCAAAGAAACAGACATATCTCTCCCAGTTCAATGCATGCAATTTTTCTCCTCCAAGGATATTAATTCATCATATTCTTACAACAATGATAACTCCACAAGTCGGAGGTAGAGGGAGAGTGACAGATTCTCAGAGATTTATTCTCTTCTGCCTACTCAAAGGCATCAGGATATGTCTACCAGCCATAATGCTTCACATAATTAGCACCTTCAAGGAGTCAAACAGAAACTTACCCTATGCTGCTCATCTGACAGCAATTTTCAAAAAGGTGAAAATTCCACTGGAAGGGGAATCATCAAAGGATATTCCCAAGGTAAACATATATAACTTGGATTTTATCAACAAGTACTTGAAGTCAAAATCATCCAAAGGCAGTACAATGAAAGATCCTATTGAACAAATTGAACAGCCTCAGATCAGTCATGAAAAGGATCAAGAAGAGTCAGATGATCAGGGCCTAGCTCCCTTGAAGAAGAAGAAGAAAATTCATAGAAAAAGTAAATCATTCCCTGTACAACAAGAGGAGAAAACTACTGAGACTGCTCAAAAGAATCTCAAGAATATTCTATTGCAGCAAGAAGTCCATGAGCCAAATCAAACAGATATTCAAAATACACAGCATCTGGATCAAAATATAAGTCAATTATTTGATAAATTTGGGGTACAATCTGAACAGGAATAGGAACACAACATCCAACAAGGACAAGAGGTAGATGAAGAAAGGGAAAGAACTGAAATTCCTGAAGAAGATGAAAGAACTGAAATTCCTCAAAATAAGGGAAGTGAAACAGAGTCTCTTGTTGAAATGATCACACAAATAATGAAAGAAGCTACTGAAGAGATCCTTGAAGAAATTGCAGAGTCTATGGTAAATGAAGAGGAGGATGTACCACAGGGAGCCCAAGCATCTGTTGAAGAAGCTCCACACGAGCAACCAATTGATCAAGGTCTAGGGGCAGTTGAAGAAGAATCACAAGACTATTTTATGGGACCTGCTCCTGAATATGGTCCACATCTTGGAGAGATGATTAGTCTTGGTACATCACCTACTCCACTCCCTGAACAGCATCATGAATACTTCACTGAGCTGCCAGATTCCAGTGCTTCCACCTCTCGTACACATGGTACAAATGCTGAACCCAATCTTGCTCAGATGTTGTCCAACCTGACAGAGATCATTCTAAATCAGAATGACTTGATGAACAAATAGTTCTTGTTCCAGACTATTCAAATAGACAGAATAGAGGGCCGGCTGAAACATTTGGAAAAAGTTGTGAAACATCAAGGAATAGAATTTTTAACTGCTAAACGGAGAACAGATGAAGCAGTATGAGAGATTTTACAATCTCTTATGGGTATCAGCAATCGAATAGGTGACATGGTAACTAAAACTCAAGATACTCAAATCTCCATACTCACTAATATGGGTAAAATTCTTGGTCATACATTTGATCTGAAGATTGAGTTTGAATTGTTAAAGGGCACATTAACCAAAATTGCAGCCACTCAGCCAGAAATCACCACAAAGTTTGAAGTTATCCAGTCCAATCTGCAGACATTGTCAGAGACTGTTCAACAAGCTTTCACCAAACGGGAATCAGTCACCTCTCTAGTGGAAAGGCTGGGGAACACTGTGCATCAAAAGCATGACAGACTGGCAGACTCCATTAGAGATCTTTAGACTTCTTTGCTGAACAGACTTTATATTTCTGGCTCAAGTTCAACATATCCTCCTATAGACAGGGGGAGCTACCGAGGTCATTAGCTACTATCATTTCCCCAAGTTTTGATAATGACAAAAGGGGAGAATGAATGTGAATGTGTAAATGAAGAGCAACAGGATAGAGTCAGTTTGGACAGACAGTTTTATTTTGGACAGACAGTTTTACAGTTTTTGTTTACTGGCGGTCTTGTGTGATAGACAGTTTGAAAGAGAATTTTTTCATTCAAACACTACTTTGTATTTTTTTTAAGTACATACAAATGTTATGTTGTGTTGCATGGTTGCGGTGAAGCATGAGTCTGTTGAATGCTTGGTTCATTTAATCTTACATGACTTATAGTTATCATTATCAAAAAGGGGGAGATTGTTGGAACTCCGGTTTTGATAATGACAATCTGAGTCATGTGAGATTAAAATAAATAAAAGCTCTGCATTTAATCTTTACACACATGGATCAATGCATAGTTTCATCCTTCAGTATATATATAGTTTGTGCATACTTTGTTCACTTCATTGCATCTGTCGCATAGGAAGTCCGTGCATAGGATGTCTATACATTTGAAAGCCCGTACAACATTTCGATGCACTCCATCAAGTATGTACAACCCATGTTACCATACTCAACCAAGTCAGTGCATTCGTTTGCTTCATGCATATACATAGTCAGTACATTGGTTTGTTTTATGTATACATAAAGTCTGCACACTCTCTGTTGATTCGAGCGTCTAAGTCTGTACAACCTTTGTTGATTCGAGCGTCTAAGTTTGTACATCATTTCATCAAAGTCTATACACAGCTCGGTGGCATGTCTGTGCATTATGCAGTCATGCTTAAACTCTAGGCACAACAAGTCTGTACATCGTCTTGCCGCACGCACACCAAAAGTCTGTACATAGCTCGGTGGCATGTCTGTGCATTCATCTTCAATGTGCATACTTTCCTATATGCATTTGTGCATCTTTCGAAACAAAGTATGTACACACTTTACCATGCACTCAAAGTCTATACATTCTGTTGCATACATACATAAAGTAGTATCATGCACTCAAAGTCTATACATTCTGTTGCATACATACAGTTCATGCAATTGAATACTAACTCTGTCCTCGGTTGCCTTGATGACTTAGCAAGTCTATACATTTTCGAACTAACTCAGTGCATCATTTTTTCTTATTGTTCAGATCAATTCAAGTTGGCAGCAGGCTGGGATGACTGCCACGTTATCCAGGCGCTTGGGCGGGAATCGTGGAGAGCACATGCCCCACCTCTCTGCTGATATAAAAACGAAGCTTCTCCTTCGGGAGAAAATGAAAGTACCAGAAGATCTGCATGTGCCATGGAGAGCTGAAGCAGGGAGAGAGAGAGAGAGAAAGACAGAGCTTGCACGATCCAGAGAAGAAAAGAAAGGAGAGCCAGAAGAAGAAGAGAAAAAGAGAGAATAAGAGAAGGAGAGAGTTGAGAAAGAACGAGTGAACAATAAAGAAGAAGAAGAAGAAGAGAGAGAGATCGAGAGTTTAGAAGAAGAAGAAGAGAGTCATCTGAAGCTTTGTCTATACTGGACCGTAGATCAAATCCAGGCCAGTCAGCTCCCTGAGAGCCACATTTATGCTATCATCGTATACAGGTTTTCGTCGCTGTGATTTCCCATTTCTTGTTTTTCATATGAACTTTACTTCAAGCTGTTAGTCAGCAGAGCTAAGCTGTATTGCTCAGCGTTACAGAGGAGGATTCCTCTGGTCAGCAAGTTGTGTTGCTCAGCGGGCGAGGTGGATACCTCGGACAGCAAGCTGTGTTGCTCAGCTGTTGTAGGCAAGCTGTGAAGCACAGCGGTTTAAGCTGTGTATCAGCGGAATCCACACTCTAGTTGGAGTGTGGGGTGGATGTAGGTCTGGAGGACTAAACCACCTAAAAACTCTTCATGCACTGTGATTTGAATGTTCATTATCTGCTTCCGCCAGATGAATGTTTAGGCTCGATTTATCTTTATATGTCGATTGAGCTAATTGATTGAACACATCGTTGTATTTCAGTTTCGGTAGAACTGAATCTGTTTTCAATTTCACATCTCTAAGTGTTCTGAGTTTTTATTTGGACAATTTTTAAGGATAGATTCATTCACCCCCCTCTGAATCCATCGCACCAGTCCCAACATATATAAGGAATTGGAGATTTTTAGTTTCGAGGTCCAAATCAGCCCTTCGACGTCATCATTTTTGTTGATGTGGCCTGCGGCGTTGGATCGGCAGCAATACGCGAACAACACCCACGCCTGGCCGACGTGTCCCATTTTCCACGTGGGCCAATTGGAGGTTAAGGGCGACAAATGTGTCAACACGGGTGACAATGGGTTAGCAAGGGTAAACAATACCTTTCTAACGGTGACAAATAAGGCTCAATAGGGACAAGCCCGACGCGTGACTTTCAGGCATTGTAGGAGTAAGGGCGTCGGTTTCTGAAGCTTAGTGGTGACAATTTGGTGAGTATGGGTGACAAATGCTCAACTGGGGTAACAAATAACTTCACATTGGTAAAAAATGAGAAGGAAGCTGAAGGTGAAAAAGAACAGAAGAAAGTGGAACTAGAGTAAAAAGAGACGTGCTCACTAGAAGAGGGTGACAAATGACTTCAACTTTATGTTGACCGAATGCACCAACACTCCAAGCAAAGTCAATAGTCAAAGTCAAGCTTTTGCAACTGCTGACGTCCAGTCAAAGCATGGTCAAGCTTCGGCCAGCGACAGTGGACACAGAAAATTACAAACGTGGAAGAACAACAGAAGAAGATTGAAGGTAACAAATACTCTCCTAAGGGTGGCAAATGAAGATTCAGCGATGACAAAGAGATATATAAGGCTAACAAATGGATGTTATGGGTGACAAATGTGGGAACAACGGTGAAAATTTGCAAGACAGCAGCTACAAATAAGTCACTAAGGGTGAAAAATGAGTTAGCGCGATTGCAATGTTGCAGCACGGAAAATGCTAAGGCAATGGTTATCAGCCGTAAGGGTGACAAATAGATGTTAAGTCTGACAAATAGTCGTTAAGACTACAAAATGGGTTTGCAAGGGTGAATAATGGCTCAGCACTTGAGACATAGAGTGGGGCACTAGACTAAGTTCGTTTAGTGTATAGTTCTTAATCATGACGTGCCTCGTTCGAAAATAGAGTCCTGCCATGTTTTCATTTACTTTTTTGAATAAGTTATATCCAAAAAATTTACGAAAACCTTATGCTGAAGCTAAGATTCGAATTCGGAGAAACCCGTTCAAATAGCTGAACAATTAACCAAATGATACAAGATGTCATTTCAAATAGTTTATTCCATTATATATATATATATATAGTTTTCCATATCGGTACACAATGTACCATCCCATCTTGAGCCGTGGTCGGGATGACCAGTTCGGTAGGGACGGCCACACCTGCCCTGAATGATGTGCACGTGACTCAAGGAGGTTGGCACAAGTCATTGATTGCTTCCACATGACATTAATATTCTCCGCGATTGAGGAGCCCTAGCTCCCAAAAATTCCTTATATATAGACGTGACGATAAATTCACGACACATGAGTTTCAGGGGGGCACGAAATAATAATGAAATGGTGAACATGTGATTGATACGGCTCTGAATACCTTTCCGTGCGCACCCTGATGTGGGGCTTTCAAGGTAGCTAGCTTTTCAACACGTTCTCTCTTCTTTTTATATAATCGAATCAACTTATAGACCATGCAGCCCCATTGCTTGGCGTGGCGATTAATCAAACGTTTTCCCATCTTATCATCGTGATCGACCTTTATGGCACGGCGGGTCACCAGTCCCGACCCGATGCCCACCATCATCTGCTTAGTGATTAGAAGGAGCGCACCTTCGGTTAGTCCAGACCATCCAAGCCTTGGAACATGAACACATTGTCAGACACGTGATTGGCACGCCCTATCGTGAGTATGTTCGATGAAAGATACACTGATATTTGACTATTATATATCCTGAGTGCTTCCACGTGGCATTAATATTCCCCACGATCGAGGAGCCCTAGCTCCCGAAAATTCATTATATATAGACGTGACGGTAAATTCACGACACATGAGTTTGAGGGGGGCATGAAATAATAAGGAAATGGTCACATGTGACCGATACGGCTCCAAATACCTTTTCGTGTGCACCCCGCTGTAGGGCTTTCAAGGTAGCTAGGCTTTTCAACACGTTCTCTCTTCTTTTTATATAATCAAATCGACTTATCGACCATGCAGCCCCATTGCTTGGCGTGGAAATTAATCAAACGTTTTCCTCTCTTATCGTCGTGATGAACCTTTATGACACGGCGGGTCGCCAGTCCCGACCCGATGCCCACCATCATCTACTTAGTGATCAGAAGGAGCGCACCTTCGGTTAGTCCAGACCATCCCAGCCTTGGAACTTGAAAACATTTGTTAGACACGTGATTGGCACACCCTATCGTGAGTATGTTTGATGAAATATACAATGATATTTGACTATTATATATCTTGAGTGCTTCCACATGGCATTAGTATTCCCCGCGATCGAGGAGCCCTAGCTCATGAAAATTCATTATATATAGACGTGACGGTAAATTCACGACACATGAGTTTGAGGGGGGCATGAAACAATAAGGAAATGGTCACAACATGTGATCGATACGGCTCCGAATACCTTTTCGCATGCACCCCGCTGTGGGACTTTCAAGATAGCTAGGCTTTTCAATACGTTCTCTCTTCTTTTTATATAATCGAATCAACTTACCGACCATGTAGCCCCATTGCTTGGCGTGGCGATTAATCAAACGTTTTCCCCTCTTATCGTCATGATCGACCTTTATGGCACGGCGGGTCGCCAGTCCCGACCTGATGCCCACCATCGTCTGCTTAGTAATCAGAAGGAGCGCACCTTCGGTTAGTCCAGACCATCCAAGCCTTCGAACTTGAACACATTTCCAGACACGTGATTGGCATGCCCTATCATGAGTATGATCGATGAAAGATACAATGATATTTGACTATTATATATCCTGAGTGCTTCCACGTGGCATTAATATTCCCCGCGATGAAGGAGCCCTAGCTCTCGAAAATTCATTAAATATAGATGTGATGGTAAATTCACGACACATGAGTTTGAGGGGGGCACAGAACAATAAGGAAATGGTCAACATGTGGCTGATACGGCTCCGAATACCTTTTACGCGCATCTCGATATGGGGCTTTCAAGGTAGGTAGGATTTTCAACACATTCTCTCTTCTTTTTATATAATTTGTTGGGTCCATTCTAGAGGGGGGGTGAATAGAACCCTCTACTAAAAACTATGTGCAATTAAAAACATAAAACTACTCGCACAGCGGAATCAAGAAATTTAACATGATTGAGGAATTAAACTAAATAGAATAAATGTGATTCTCTCAATCTTACCGAGCTCACACGATTGCGGAAATAGAATAGATAGAGAAGCACACACAATCTCACAATTCAAACCAGGAGACACGGGAATTTTTAAGGTGGTTCGGGACCACAGCGGGCTTCCTACGTCCACCCCTCACCAAACCTGTGAGGCTTTTTCCACACCTTGCGAATGCAACAAACACGGGGATTTATCCCCACATACACGGGGTAAAAACCCCAAACCACACGCTGCGGATGCAACAACACACGGGGATTTCTCCCCACACACACGGGGCAAAAACCCCAACACACACGCGGATATGCTCCACACCAAACAACGCACAAGCGTCAACACAAACCACTCAGAGAAACCATTCTCTGAACCCACACACAGAATAATCGTTCAGAGTTGGATGAAGTGTTCAGAGATGGATACAATAAACCCAAAACAACTTCTAAACACTAACCAAAGAACATATATGAAATGTAAGGCTTCCCCTTCTCAAAACGATCTGGCTCATCTTGGTTCGGAGTCGGATGACGGCGATTCCGGCTTCCTCTTATTCCTCTTCTCGAGCCGCTCCCATTCCTCTTCTTTCACAAGCTTCAAATCTTCTAGGAAGTAGATGAAGTCGCCCCTTCAATAGCTCCTCTTGGTTGTTCCCCTTTTCTTCTCCTACAAGACAACACAAAATAAGCATTAGTGTTCATTCCTTCTCAAATTCGGAATGCACATATGATTATATATAGAAGGCACAAAAAGACCCATATACCCATGTAAAACACTAGCAAAACCACCCTAATATGCTCATTAGTAACCTAAGGGCATTAGGGTAAAATTTCACCCCAATCGGAGATCATTTGGTAGGGTTTCGGTGGCTTACAGAAATCTCGCGCGGAGCTGCGAACATGGGGTGGTGGACCCATCTGGAGGGGGGGTCGACCCATCTGGCCAGATAGAATCTGTCTGGCCAATATTTGTCACAAGGGTGAATAGAACCCTCTACTAAAAACTATGTCCAATTAAAAACTTAAAACTACTCGCACAGCGGAATCAGCAAATTTAACAAGATTGAGGATTTAAACTAAATAGAATAAATGTGATTCTCTCAATCTTACCGAGCTCACACAATTGCGGAAATAGAATAGATAGAGAAGCACACACAATCACACAATTCAAACCAGGAGACACGGGAATTTTTAAGGTGGTTCGGGACTACAACGGGCTCCCTACGTCCACCCCTCACCAAACCGATGAGGCTTTTTCCACACCCTGCGAATGCAGCAAACACGGGGATTTATCCCCACACACACGGGGTAAAAACCCCAAACCACACGCTGCGAATGCAGCAACACACGATGATTTTTCCCCCCACACACGGGGTAAAAACCCCAACACACACGCGGACATGCTCCGCACCAAACAACGCACAAGCGTCAACACAAACCACTCGGAGAAACCATTCTCTGAACCCACACACAGAATAATCATTCAGAGTTGGATGAAGTGTTCAGAGATGGATACAATAAACCCAAAACAACTTCTAAACACTGAACCAAAGAACATATATGAAATGTAAAGCTTCCCCTTCTCAAAACGATTCGGCTCTTCTTGGTTCGGAGTCGAATGACGGCGATTCCGGCTTCCTCTTGTACCTCTTCTTGAGCCGCTCCCTTTCCTCTTCTTTCACAAGCTTCAAATCTTCAAGAAAGTAGATGAAATCGCCCCTTCAACAGCTCCTCTTCGTTTTCCCCTTTTCTTCTCCTACAAGACAACACAAAATAAGCATTAGTGTTCATTCCTTCTCAAATTCGGAATTCACATATGATTATATATAGAAGGCACCAAAAGTCCCATATACCCATGTAAAACCCTAGCAAAACCACCCTGATATGTTCATTAGTAACCTAAGGGCATTAGGGTAAAATTCCACCCCAATCGGAGGTCATTTAGTAGGGTTTCGGTGGCTTACGGAAATCTCGCGCGGAGCTGCGAACAGGGGGGTCGACCCATCTGGAGGGGGGTCGACCCATCTAGCCAGACAGAATCTATCTGGCCAATTTTTGTCACAAGGGTCGACCCATCTCTGAGGGGGGTCGACCCATCTGCTGGCCAGAATACTTTTTGGGCAGTTTTAGCCCAGGGGTCGACCCATTGAGTGGGGGGGGTTGACCCATTCACCTTGAAACCTCAAAAAATGATTTCTAAACCATTCCCAATGACCTAAACATGCAACCCAATGAATTCTAACATCCATTCATGAATTTCAATGATGAAAAATAAATTATTTCAAATGGAGTGCATGTAATTCAACATCATGAAGGTTTTCGCATGAAGGCACATCATAAACCCGGATTTCATCAATTCAAGCTCAATGAAAAACTATTCTTCCTCATTCAACATATAAATCAAATAACCATGCATTGAGACAAGATGTTGGCATATTTTTAGACCTCATTCAACAAATGGTCATTTCAATGGCTTAAGCATTTTACAACATCAAAAGAAAAGTCATTTAGACAATGCATGAAACACTTTGAAAACTACAACACCATATGAAGTGAATGCATGAAAGAGTTTTCAAACCACCAAAACCTCAAGTGGAAACAAAGTCATTCAAACCACTTAAACTCATTATATGGGCACCATGAAACCAATTTCACTTTGATGAATGTGAATGTATTAAGCACATAATAACCCTCAAGAACCATGCCAAGGGCTTTTCTAGCCTACTAAAAGGCCATTTTTCACAGGTAAAAAATTGAGGGATATTACCATGCATCCAAGTGATATCAAACTGATTTTCATCAATGTCTATCCTACAAAAACAAGATAAATCATTATATCTATATGGAAATCAAGATCAAGGAGTTCCACTCTTAAGACATGCAGTCAACCATCAGTGCTATAAAAGAGTCAAACATATTATGAGCCTCAAGGATCATGAAGAAACCATGAACCACAAAGAAGGGTATTGCAACCCATACACACGATGCCTGAAAACTCATGAATACACAATATTGTTTCTATCACATGAGCACGCTGGCATTCAAATGAGCATTATGTCATTTCACCAATACAAGATTTTATTATGATGAACTTGAATCTATCACTCATCCAAATATAAAGACATGAAAGCTCAACCTCAACCTCCTCCAATTCAAGCACATAAGGTGGTTAGATATTTCCATGATCCCATGAGTATCAACTATGAATTTTCCTCTTGAAAAGCATGATAAATCACGAGGTTAGATGAGAATCAAAATCCTTGCATCAAGCATCAATTCTATGAACATGTTCACAATAAAATACATCAATGAACATGTTCAAACATGTATTTTGCTTCTCATATCAATCAACAAAAATATATTTGACCAAATGACAAGGTTTTGAAATGATAAGCATGAATCTATCATTCAATCAAGTATATTGACATGGGAGCTCAAACATTCAAATAGCTTACATGTATCTTTCATAATTTTAACATCAAAATGCTTCAATACCCAAATGTTAACAATCATGCCAAATGCAAAGCATGTAGGAAAGCATGGGAACACATTCATTCAAATGGCATTCTTGTTGACAAAAACTAACATTCATGAAGCATTATTTTTCACAAAAACTTTCTCATCAATACAGAGCCATGAAAACATGAATAACCATTCAAGCACAAGGCCAAGCAAGTCCAGGCAACAAAGTCATTTTGTAATCATCAAAATCACATACACAACAATCTCCCCCATTTTGATGATGATAAAATGTTGAGCATTAATGCTCATTAATGCTCTCTCCCCCTTTGACATAATCATAAATGAGGATCAACATGGGAAATTTGCGATAGCATCAAGACCAAACCAACATGCTTTCTCCCCTTGTGGCAAAATGAGAACGGACAAGCAAAATATGATATTCATGAAAGAAGCATAAAGTAACTGCCTCTCCCACTTTGTCATTGACAGAGAATCGACGGACAACGGGATTATTAAGAGAACCATATGAACATTATGTTTAAGAAGATGCAATTCAAAATATGCATGTGTGAATGCACTAAATGCCAAATATGCATGAACTAATTTGCACATGTTGGAAATGCAAGTTTTGGACAATATGAACATGCAGAATGCAAGTAGAATGATCAAGTATGATTGACTTCCACATAAGTAAAACTATATACATGCAATATAGCTCCCCCATTTTATTTATAATGAGAGGATAGGTGTACGAAAAGTGCAGGTGAGTCAATAAAACTATGGTGCTCATATGTACACCTAGGAGAGTGTGCAGATAGATAACAAAAGACATACACCAATCATGCAGTCAATCAAATTTTCAAAACACATATTAAATCAAATTACCATGTGTATAAGTGAATAACATAAAAATAGGCTTTAGCCATATGGATATCCAGATTTTCAATTGAACGCAAGAGTATTTACACAGACTGCATTTAAATCTAGAGAACAACGTATTGGAGGCTACGCTCTGCCCCATTAAATTTTCATCAGAATTTTTCTCAAAAATTTCACATTGACAATCTGAATTTTTGTTAGAGTGATCAGGTTCAAATAATTCCTTTTTACGTGAGGAGACACATGGAGCTCATGCCAGAATCTCCGATTACTCAGAATACTGAGCCATTTCACTTCATTTTGAACAGAGATACTTTAGTCAACACTTTTCAGAAATGAACCACATCATGTCTCAGATGACGTGTATTCAGTTTACTCAGTGAGACTAAGTATTGCTCTGCCTTTCATTTCATCAAATTTTTTAGCAGAGGCAGACAGCTTTTTTCCTCAACTGCCTCTTTATCATAAATACAGCAAGTTTAATTACTTTAGAGTGTTGAAATGAAATTCCTATATCCTTATGAATAACACTCTTTTTCACATTAAAGTGCATGAAGTGTGAGAATTTGATTTAACATGTATGGAGAAAATTTAACTCAACACAAGATAGTGCAACTCCCTCTATGTGATTGCACTAAACAGGAAATGCTTCCCCTGAGTGTTTAACATTAAGTACAATAGTTAAGACTCAGATGCAACATTATTTATCAAGAGATATGGGGTCTTAAAAGTTTCAAAGAATGGGTTTTAGCATATATTAACATGCAAGCATACAACGGAAACATGCTGATGCGGGACGGACACGGGAGACGACACTATTAGGTGCCACCCTCGGACTCTAGATGAAGACGCGACCAGCAATACACACCATGGAGACACTAAGCCCGACACTACGATCTCCTAGTGGCAAAACGTCGCTAACAGAAGTAGAAGCTCACTCGTCGTCCCAAGCGAGGGAAAGCGCGGACCGTGCGCGGTTAAGAAACCGGCGGAGGTCAAGGGTAGTCCGACTCAACTTCCGGACTCGGATCGAGTCGCGGGACGGGTCACTCTCACTCTCACAGTGGTGACATGGACACACGGGCTAGTACCTACACTCTCGGTAGCGGCCTAAGACCGTATACTACCTAAGCAATGTAACGCCAAGAAGTTCGGATCATTACCTCCACGCACCCGGCGTGGCGAAGACAACCCCGGCCAATCACGGACTCCCGGCTAACACAATTTTACAGAAATACAACAATTTGACCCACTCCACGCAGGGAGGTAAAAGGTCACATGTAGGGCCCGGGAATCACGCTAATTGGGTTGACGGGCAGCATCTTGATGTCGCCCGGCGGTGCCGAACTCCGCGTTTTAGTGCTTTCCGAACGGCGAGTTCTGCGGGTCCGTGGGGCCCACGGGTGACGCTGGCCTCCGGATCTGCAGGAGTGTGTCCCACTGTGATGGGGACCCCTGGTGGCACGCCTCCACGGAAGGCGGTCGTCCGGGAACACCGACCGGTGGCCGAACAACTCCGATCTCCAAGCTTTTGGAATGCTGCCCACGGATTTCTGCTTGCTGTTTTCAGATGCGCGTTCCGACGAAAATGGCCGTTGTGATCAGCCCCGTCACTGGAATGGGATGAAACCAGCGCCGTTGGAAAGAGGACTCAAAATCCTCCAACCTAGGGCCAGTGGATTCCTCTGAACATGCGTGGACCTGGACCTTAACTAATTTTCAATTCTCTGCTACACAGTTCCAGAACTCTCAGATCAGCACATCAGTTCCCTGTAAACGGCCGTTGACCGCCTACTTACAGTGGGATTCAGACTTTGAGCTCTTCTTCAAAGTTGTAGATCATCAAACCATAAAACGGGGACAAATTTTATAATTGGATTTGGAGGTTGTGCTGATTTGATAGGATTTTTGGAGTGTCGGGTGGTCGGATCTGGGAACTGGGGAACAGAACTGTAGCTGGGACTGAGAACGATTTTTAGAAAATATGAAATGGATGAACTAGAAATTAACAAAAATTTTGGATGAATGGGTGGATGGAAGGAAACTCAAGTTAAATTTTTGGGACTAAAGAAAATCAAAAAGTGGCCTAAGACCTATAATCTAGGGCGGAGATGAATCTGGACAGACTGCTGGCAGAACTGGAATGAAAGAGGGAACGAAAATCAAAAATTATGAAATGGGATCTGAATGACAAACCACTTTTTTTGGGACATCCTTGACACCTATGGAACCTCCAGTAAAATCCCCAGGTCGATCAGAGCTCTTGGCTGAGTTGGGAATTTCGTGGGAGTTGCTGTGGTACTGCGCGGGCAGAACTCCGATGAAGACGATGGCGGTGCGGTGGCGGCTTGTGGCGGCGGCGAGTATGACCGGAACTGATAGGGGAGGAGTCACACCTCCAGAGGCAACCTTCACAGCTGCAAAGGGGGAGAGAGGGTCGCACGAAGCTGGAGCTCCAACAATTTCTTTGATTCAAAATGGCATTAATTCATCAAAATGGGAAAATACAAGCATATATAGGTCACCCATCTAATCCATCCTCCACCGTTGGATCTAGGGGTGTGAGATGGAGGGTTGGGATGGCTTGTGACCATTCCACAAAAATACAATTAAAAAAATAAGGGGGGGACAGCCTATTGACTAGGGGGGAACAAGCTTGACATGGTAGGTGGGTGTTGGTTGGAAATGTTGACTATTTTGGTCTCTTGTCCCCCATGTGGACAATTGACCATTCAAACTTCTAGATGCCCCATGTGGCATGTTGACTGACCTCACGTGGGACCCTAGGCTGAGGTGGCCCAATGGGGTGGGGCCTGGGGGGCCCGTGGGGCCCACGGGGTCCGAATTGCATCTAAGCCCCTATTACAATCAAAATGGCAAACCGAATGCAACGAAATAAACACAAATTAAACACACATAAAGTGTAACTAAATATAATAAATGGGGAGGCTCAAGGCGGAGTCTCCAGGCTGTCTCCGAGCCAGATGGACGCTGAGGTGGCTCGTGTCGTGCTCCGCGTGCGGTACCGGTGGCTCGGCGTATCGTGCCGATCAACTGCTCGGGTGTCCGCACCAATTCTCCCCGGGTGGGAGAAACTCGACCCTGTCGAGTAAGGGTCTGCATCGCTCCTGTATCTCTCCAAAAGGTCCGGATCGATCCGCTACAACTCGCCATGTGTGATCCAAGTGTCCTCAGTAGCGGGTCATCCTCTCCATCGCACTAGGTAGCGCGGGTAAGATCCACTCCTGGTAACTGTCACTTGCTCGTCCAGTATACGATCTATATGCTCACGCTACCGTGAAAAAGGGGCTAGAGGTGGAAGTGGACACTCAAGTGTGGGATCACTCTCAAGGGGAGGAGATGGCTCAAAAGGCTCACTAGGGATCACCGCTGGGTCCCTATATGCAACAAGATCTGATACATTGAAGGTAGAGCTTATACCATATTCCTCGGGCAGGTCCACAACATACGCATTGGATCCAACGCGTTTCAACACTCTAAAGGGACCGGCTCCGCGAGCTTACAACTTCTTAACGGTTCCAGAGGGAAACCGTTCAGGTCTTACCCTGATCATGACATATTCACCCTCTTGGAACTCTCGGTGGTGTCGATGGACATTGGCTAACTCCTTGTACCGTGCTTTGCTGGCCTCAACTGTGACGACGGACATCGTCATGCAGACTCCTAACATGTTTAGCAAAAGAAAAGAAACACAGGATGCACACACGACCTAACATGCTTACCAAAAGAAAAGAAACACACGGATGCACACACGACCCTAAACAACCCTACAGTTAGTAAAACCCAATCATATGTAAGGTGGTCCAGGACATCCGAATGTGTGCCATGCATGCATTTGACATAACCGGAGGTTAATGTCATGGTGGACTCCTAGACATCCTACGATGCACCAACCATGGACATGGGGTTTGGATGTGGGAAGTCCGGGAGGTTTGGGTGGTTGAGGTGGCCCGGGGAAACCAAAGTCCTCATTACCCCCAAATGACGGTTCGGACCTATTGCCATGTAAAGGTTGCCAGGCCCGAGTAGGAGGGGTGTGATAGTGGACTTCCTTAAAGAGGTGGAATGGAGGTTGTGGGCCAAAGGGCCCATGAAGAAAGGGATCGAAGGGATCAAAGAATGTGTGACCCCTCGATATGGATTCCCTCATTTCAAGGTCCCATGTGTGGAATTCTAGAAGGTGTTGATGGTCACCTTCATCCGTGAAGGGAGATGAGACGGTGGGGGTATGATGGTGGACTCTCTCGAAAAGGTGGTGTAAATATGGTGGGTCACGGAGTCCATAAGAGAATGGGTCGAAGGGATCAAAGAAGGTATGACCCCTCGGACTAGGCTTCCATAAATCACTGTCCCACATTTGGAAATCTTGGAGGTGTAAATGATCACCTTCATTCATTGCGAGAGATGGGACGACAGTCATAGGTAGAAAGTAAGATTCCTCCATTGGGCAAAGGGGAATGAAGTTGGACTCGACCGGCAAAGGGAGGAGTAGAAGAACCTCCATGGTAACATGACCCACAGTGTACACGGAGGTGATGGACCCTAGGGATGGATGTGTGAAGCTACGACCTGTAGGTCGGTCGAAGCGTGGGGCCAACAAGTGCGTAAATGTCAACTGCCGGTCTAATCCTTT